>JANHGL010008977.1:0-20718 GCA_024611195.1 Ceyx melanurus
AGAGAGGGTGGTTAGGCATTGGAATGGGCTGCCCAGGGAGGTGATGGAGTCCCCATCCCTGGAAGTGTTTAAAAACCATGTAGATGTGGCGCTGGGAGACATGGTTTAGGGACCAGATCTTCTAGGTCCCTTCCAACCCCTAACATTCCGTGACCCTGGCAGTGCAGGGCAAACAGTTGGACTTGATGATCTTAAAGGTCTCTTCCAACCAAACTATTCTATAATTCTATGATAAAGGAAGAAAGAAAGAAGCTTTTAAAAAGGAACAGATTGATTCAACCCCCTTTTGAACTACACGAAGATTCTCTACATTCTCCAAATCAGATTGAAATCGCCTGTGGATGTCCACATACTTCCAGGCTGAAGTGAACAAGAGCCACTTTGGTGCAACCACTGCAGAGGACTGTTGGCATCCTTGCTCGTGGCTGATCCTTGCACCTACAGCACCCAGCTCCACTGAAGAACACTCACAGCACCCATGTTTTGTAGTGCCAGACACAGGAGCAGTGATAACTCTCAGGCCTTCCCCATCCCGTGGGATGAAGGTCCAACAGACATGCAAAATCCAGTTGGTCACTGCTGCAGCACTGGTAACGCATGGAAGTCAGGAAAGACATTACACTAGAGACTGCCTGGGTGATGGATGCTAGTGGGATACCTTTTCATTTCCATTTTGAAAGCAATGAGGAAGGACCACATATATCTTTATTTTGATCAGGGAGGGGAATGAATCCTCTTTTGTGTATGATGTAGTCATAGAATCCAAAGATGACATACTGAGTTTTATCATTTTTAGGCTGACTGTAGTTTATTAATAAAGTCCTTCCCAGCACTGTAGTAGTTCAATCTTCAGGTAGACTTCTTTTTCATAATGTCATTGAAAAATTGAGATGAACAAAAAAACCTACTGAGTTTCATTTATTATACAAAATGACATGTTCATTTAAAAGCAAATACTCTGGAGACTATTTAGCTTTCAGACAGTCAGTTTAGTGCATTTCATCATCTGTGTTCAAGTATCAGAAATCTTACATCATCTCTGATTATGAGTGAGACTGGCTTCTGGACAATCTAAATAAACTGTGTGGTGAGCTGGTTACACAGGCAGACAGACCCAAAGCCCCAGCATTGAAACCTGAATAACTGACAGCTCTTCTCCATCTCAAAAACACCTGCCTGAAAATAAGGTTTCCCTGCATCAACTAATATTTTGTATGACTTATGTCAGTACATTTGTCTGTATAGGGTTTTTTAATCTCTAAATGCAGATGTACTGCAGTCAGGAGATACTGAAATGTACAAGTTATGCTAAAGGAGAGCTGTTTGAATATAGACATTAATTATTTACATCTTTGGTAACTGGACAGTCAGAATAAACAGTTTAGGACAGTGGGGAAGCAGGATGCATTTCTACTTAGAAAGTGTTTTTATAGCCATAGAATATCTCTGTAGGTTTGCTTATCTGCTGGTCTTCAGGACGAAATCTCACATAAATACTTTTTAGTCCTATTAGTACAGCAGTACAGCAGAGGATGAACAAAACTGTGTTACAGTTTGCAACTGCCAAACCCAATTCCTCTAACCATGGTGTTTCTGATGTATCCATAAGGGCAGTCAGTGTGTGCCACACAGAGTAACCTACATGTCTGCATAGAATTAGTGGGACATGAGCAAGGACAGTGGAAGCAGCTCCTGATTTTGCATATTAAAATAGAATCATACAATCTTTCTGGTTGGAAGAGACCTTCAAGATCACCAAGCCTAACACAGAATGACAGAATAAATATGGATGGAAAGGACCTCACAGATCACCAAGTCCAACCATACCAAAAAAACCCAACCCACCAACCAACCAAAAACACACCAAAAAACAAATTCCCCCACCAAAAAAACCACCACAAAACAAACAAAAAACCCCAAAAACAAACATTCCTACTCTTAGAGCATGTTCTGAGGCACCTTGTCAATTCCTTTCTTAAATGACTCCAGGGTTGGTGTTTCAACCCTCTCCCTAGGCAGGCTGTTCCAGTGCCTCACCACTCTCTCAGTAAAGAATTTCTTCCTAATAACTAATCTAAACCTCCCCTGCTGCAACTTCAGACCATTTCCCCTGGTTCTGTCATTAGTAACTAAGGAGAAGAGGCCTCACCCACCTCTTTACAACCTCCTTTCAGGCAGTTGTAGAGGACAATTAGGCCCTCCCTCAGCCTTCTTTTCTCCAAAAAACCATGTGCCCAGCTCCTTCAGCCTCTCCTCATACGACTCTCAGCCCCTCAACAAGCTTGGTAGCTTCTCTGGACATGTTTCAGCACCTCAATGTCTTTCTTATAATGAGGGGCCCAGAACTGAACACAGTACCCAAGATGAGGCCTCACAAGAGCCGAGTACAAGGGCAAGATAACTTCCCTTCTCCTGCTCACCATACTGTTTTCTGATACAGGCCAGGATGCTGCTGACCTTCTTGGGCATCTGGGCACACTGCTGGCTCATGCCAGCACCCCCAGGTCCTTTTCTGCTGGGAAGCTTTCCAGCCACTTATCCCCAAGCTTGTAGCGCTGCAGGGTGTTTTTGTGAACCCTTAACCCATCACTGAGAAGTCACCACTAAACCATGTCCCTCAGCACCACATCAACATGTCTTTTAAATACCTCTAGGGATGGTAACTCCACTACTTCTCTGGACAGCCTGTGCAAGTGCTTTACAACTCTTGTCTTAGACTCTGTTGCACACAGGGAAGGGCAAAGTGCTTCTCACAGATGGGTTGATTGCTAGGCTTCAATTAAAAAGAAGATCAAAGAATGACAGAATGACAGAATGGGTTGGAAGTTCAGGGTTGGAAGGGACCTTGAAAGATCATCTAGTCACCCTCACCATGAAAAGGTTTCTCCTTACATTTACCTCCTGTTTTCCAGCTTGCACCCATTGGCCCTTGTCCTATCTTTGGACATCACTGAGAAGTGTCTGGCTCCATCCTCCTCACACTCACCCTCTACATATTTATAAACATTAATGAGGTCATTCCTCCCTCTCCTCTTCTCCAAGCTAAAAGGACCTAGGTCCCTCAGCCTTTCCTTGTAATGGCGATTTTCCACTTAGTGGCTCTGCACTGAACTCTTCTGAGCAGTTCCCTGTCCTTCTTGAACTGAGGGGCCTAGAACTGGACACAATATTCCTGATGCAGCCTCACCAGGACAGAGTAGAGGGGGAGTAGAACCTCTGTTGACCTACTAGTCACACCTCTTCTAATACACCCCAGAATAGCATTGGCCATCCTGGTCACAAGGGCACATTGCTGGCTCATGGTCATCCTGTTGTTCACCAGGACCCTAGGGGACTATGTTGCTCTCCAACAGGTCAGTTCCCAACCTATACTGGTACCTGGGGTTGGTCTTTCTCTACACTTGCCCTTGTTATGTTTCATTACATTTCATTTCATTACATTTCTCTCCAACCTGTCCAAGTCTCACTGGATGGCAGCACAGCCTTCTGGTGTGTCAGCCACTCCCCCCAGTTTGGCGTCATCAGCAGACTTGCTGACAGTGCACCCTGTGCCCTCATCCAGATTGTTGATGGATATATTGAATAAGTACTGGTCCCAGTACTGACCCATCAGGGACTCCATGAGAAACAGACGTCAAGATCTGGACATATGACCTATCTTCCTATAACACACATGTCCCAATCTTTAATTAGCCTTGCAGGGTGTTGCTTTATGATTTACTTCTAACAATTTATGTTGTATACTATAGGCTCCATACAGATAAGCAAATACACTGGGTCAGGCATGAGCAATGTCTAAAACTTGAAGTTTGGTACTGAAAATTTTCCTTATTCTGAAATGACTTATTCTGAAAAGACTTGGTTTTGATCACAATTTTATTTTCTGTTTAGAAAAGACATTTGATTATCAAAGAGAAAAACGTCCTTCATCTTGTGGATTGCTGCAGTACAGGCTTGTTCTGTTCTTGTGATACCATCAAAAGATAAAATTGGCCAGTGATACTATACACCACACACACACCAAAAAAAAAAAAGTCAGGACAAACACATGCTTACACACACAAGTCCTTAAACTTCCACTAAGATGTTACATTTTGCAGTGTTTCCTAGGAAACCATTTTAGTGTAAAAGGAAATCTTTGCCTCCTGCTTTTTTGCAAAATTGTTTGAACCACCATATCTCAGAAATGTTTGCTTCATTGGCAATTTATGAAGCATTAAAGAAAGCTCAATCTGTACTTTGCTGCATTATCAGAAGCAATACCTTTATCAGCAGTATTAATACTTTAGACTGTGTTTGTTGAGCACTGATAAGGTTATTCCATATTTTCTAAAAGTCAGAGAAACAAAATCTTGTTTTCTGTTTGGTTTTTTTTTTTCCTATTCCCACATGGAGTGCCTTTCTCTGTATGGCAAGACAATATTGAAAAAAAAAAAAAGTAAGAAAAAAACAGGGCAGAAATTGTTTTGGGAAGTTCTTATCAGCATCTTTCTACTAGTATTTTGGCTGGGGCAAAGGTATATATATTTTTTTTCCTTTTAACCACAGAAGTGGCTGGAACAGGATTTCCGCAAGTACGGCTCTTCCTCTCTGGTGTTAGCCACTGCACAGCTAACAGGTCAGAACAAAGCACTCATCCATCCTGAACTACATGTGCCCTTCACTCCCGTGGACCCCTGGCAGTTTCTCAGCTGATGCCAGAGCTGGGACAGCAACCTGACTGCCCTGGAGTGTGTAGTTGTCCTGGTCCCAAGGTGCAGATGGGGGAAAATCCTCTATGGGGTTAAATGCTAGGGCAGAGCTTGCAGACCAAAGAGCAAGCTGGATTTCCACCAAGATCTTTTCCAGTTACCTTTTGTTATTTGTCATCTTCCTTTAAACCCAGCACTAGATACCTGTTATTCATCTTAAGGAGGATGAATGTGAGGGCACGCAGTGCATCCACTGCTGCCAGCAGACTGGCCTGTTCTTCCCCTGCACTTCACTTAAAGAGCTGACCTAATGAGTTTTGTTCCCTCCTGTAGTCCCTGTCATTTATAGTTGTTATAATTTCCTGTCATAGCTACTTTTTCCTCCTCCCCTTGTGATATTGCAGAGTTAAGCTATATGGCTGATGTGTTCTGACTGCAGCCTGCTAGATTTGTCTTCGTCTTAATATATTATTTATGATGCTATTATTCCTTACAGTGGACTGCCAGCCATGCTCCGCATACAGTTGCTGGTCTTCCAAATGCATCATAGCTAGCAAAGGAAAACACTGATCTAATTGAATTAACAGTGGTGCTGTTAGCCTTAATAGAGTTTGTCATGAAACACTAAGCAGATGTGACAATGGTCTTGGTTAGTCAGATTTTTTGTCCCTACTCCCAGAGACGGTAACTGTTAGCCAGATCAGTGGGGAGGATAATTCTCCTCAGCTGATCAGTGATTGTCCTAACCTAGACATATGGCAATCACTTTGGACTGATGGTTCAAATAAGCCAAGGTCTTAGAATGGCAGAAAGTTTTATATTCTGATAACAAACTTGGCTAATTAAAACAAGATGCAGATGGTACCACCAGCTAGCAATTTTCACCTCACTTACTCTGACTCCAATTATAACCCTTCCCTACTGACTTACACTGTTTAAATTACAAAGTTAGGGGATAGATTACTATTTACCTGCCTCTATTCATGCTAAGAAGTCTAACACATCATCACTCCCCTGCACAAGGCATGTAATGATGGTATTGGTACTTATTTTGAAAAGTAGTTCCACTCTTTAAAAAATAGAAAAAAGTAATAAAAAGACTACCTAGACACTCATTAGCAGACACATGCATCAGCAGGAAGCATATGAATATTACACACATAATGTGTTTCTCTAACACTTGTTGATTGAAGCAGGTGCCATACTTGTGGGAAATTAGCTTTAATTGGATAAATAGAAAATTGGCCTGAACTGAGACAGTCCAACCCACTTTCTTAGCTTCCGGCTTTCTTTAGTCACTCTGAAACTCTTGACATTGATCCCTTGGGCAGCTTTCTTTTCTTCCCAGAGCAAGGCACACATACAAGGTGAGGTTAGACAATCAGCCGTCAAGAATGGGTTAGTTTTTCTTGACCCTGCCTCAGTGCAGTGGGGTAGACAAGAGTACCACTTCAGCTCACACAGATTGCTTTAAACAAGCTTCCTAAGAGCAACAATCCATGTCCAGCCCAGGAAGAGACCACAGAGTAATCCTAATTCTGTGACAGATTAATGATCTGCAATTGCATCCCAGAAATTACTCCGGTCATCAGATGGACCACTGTGCTGTTCCTAACGTTGATGCTTTTACCATTCTGGAACTTCATTCTGGCACTCCCTTTCATGCAAAATCAGCCCTGTGTATTGAAATTCTGCTGGCAGTAAAGTGCACCAAACTGACCATACTTTTCCTGATTGTCTACATTTTTTTTTTCATGTGAGGAGCTTTCAGGTGCAAAATATTCCCTGCTGTAGAAGCTACAATAGGTCAGGATTTGCAGTTATCTTTGAAATTACTATCTTGTTTTTGAAAAGTTACATCTGTTGGAGGAAGAGGAACAACAAAGTGGACTGTGATTTATTTACAGAGGCCTATTGTTCTGAGTCATTCAGCTGGGTTCAACTTAGTGTAAAAATATGTATGCAAATTAATGCTGATTGGAAATGAACTTCCATGCATCCTCGATGACAAGCTAAATGAGGTCAACATGAGTACCATTAATATAATGAATAAGGTGACATTAACTTGACCAAAGTGCTCAAAGCAACCCTGCTTTCTCCTGGGTATCTTCTTTGCCCTGTTCAGCCCCAGGGAGTTTTTGCAGCATGGTACCAGTCATCCCTGCAGGAATGGATCTCATGATTCAAATAGACAGTGGTTAGCTTGGGAGGTCTCCTCCCCTGTTAAAAGCCACCATACTGGAGGCAGAAGGCACTCCTCTGCTCAGGACTGAGCTGTGGTTACTCTGTGGAGAGACATTTCCCTGTTAGGGTGGTGCTGTGTGGGCCTGTACTGCAGTTGGCTGGCCAGAACCCCACCAGGGTACTGGGGTCTGATGCACCCTCTTTCTTTCATTTCCTCTCCTGGCCATTTCTGCACAGCACTATGGCAAGACAGATGTCGCCAGAGAGTATGTGTGTGCCATCAGCAGGTTTTCTGAAAGAAAATTGCTTTAAGGGGTAAGGTTCACACCTTCTCTTGGCCAGCAGTTTGAGGCCAGACAAGTAGTTAGAGGCTGCATATGGGTTGTGCATCAGGGCATCCCGAATCCTACCCTCCCTCCTTCACTATCAACAGATGGAAAGGAGGCAGTCAGCGCCATAGATAGAGGTGTTCTTGGGTGCAACTGGTTGTCAAAGAATATTAATATTAAAATGAAGCTATATTAATATTTGACTAGCTTCCTTAGGTGCTGCTTATATGAACCATTTCAAATAAAGCTGGACACAGTAACTTCACAAAGGGCTGGTTGTGGAACTGAAAATGATATGTGTCCCCTAAGCATCTGAAGAGCTTTTGCTTTCTTTTTTGCTTTAACTCTGGAATCATGCAGGTCAAATGCAGCACAGTGTGGAACTCTCTGTGATCATACATTACCCCCAGTCTTCAGACTGGGAGTCCCTTAGAATTACTCAATGCAGCCTCCCAGGTCCCAGCCATGGCAGGCATTTTCCTCATAACCACACCACACATCTGCGTGCCAGCGTGCCTGACTCAAAGAAAGCCTGCACCCCAAGAAAACAATAGAGAGATGTCTGTGGGCAAGGCACTGAATAAATGTTGTTTATTATAGTGTTCTGCTCTTGCACTTGACTGAATGTCAAGGTCACTGCCTTTGGAGCCCTGGTGTCCCTGAGGGCAGAGATGGAGCTGTAGAGGGGCCTGCTGCTTTCCACCAAAGACTTATCTTCTTAAATTCATCATGTCCTGCTCCTTGAGGAAAGACGGTGACCTTCTGCTGAGACAGTGTCAGGGCTATCCATGGTGCAAGATGGGGGTTCGGTACATACTGGTAGCATTCTAGGTCCAAAATGGGGCATGCTGATAGGGCAGGAAAACCTGAGTATGACCTGAGCAAGGGTAAACTACTGGATCGAATGCCTTGCTTCTGCAGGGTCATAGAATCATAGAATGTTTAGGGCTGGAAGGGACCTCCAAGGTCATCTAGTGCAGCCTCCCTACAGTGAGCAGGGACACCCTCAACTAGACCAAGCTGCTCAGAGCCTTGGCCAATCTTACTTGAAATATCTCCAGGGATGGGTCCTCAACCACCTCCCTGGGGAGCCTATTCCACTGTTCTACCACCCTCAAGGTCAAGAACTTCTTCCTGATATCCAGTCTAAATCTACTCTTGTCTAATTTAAACCCATTACCCCTCATCCTTTCACTCCAGACCCTTGTAAACAGCCCCTCTCCAGCCTTTCACATGAAACTCATGCCTCAAAATAAGATTAGTAAGCCAAGTAACTAACACAACCAAGCATATACCTGTACTGTGATGGATGTACATAAGTGATCCCTATTTACACAGAATCACTGTGGAGAATGCAGGTATGATGAAATGACTTCCAGGACTATGGAGATGATATAATCTCTTGCTATTTATCTGTTTACTACCATTTTCTTGCAGAAATAGTCTCAGGCAACATCCTCTCAATCAGGCCTATGAAGCAGAATAGATTTATGCCTGCTAAAAGAAAACACAGGCTCCTCCATTATTAATATGTAAAGCCTGGAGATGAAGTTACATCTGTATGATGATCTATTTTGGTGGACCCTGCATGCTTAAATCCCTGCCTTGATCTTTTAAACTACCAAGTCTGCCATAAATATTTGATTATGAACAAGCTCATAAAAAAAAATACAGAATATAAATAGAGGGAGAGCAAATGTGTGATTCAGTTTTTAATTACCACCACCTTACTCTAAAGTCAAGTTCATCTTTTGTAAGAGACAGTAATGAATTTCTCACCATAACCTGATTGAAATAATTAGCATTTTAAAATTTTGTTCTTCCCTATAACAGAAAACAATAAATCATCACAGAAACAGAACTAGGACATAAGAAATAAGGTAGAACAATCTGGTTTTATTACCATATGTAATCAAGAGCTTTTATTTCCCCTTTTCTCCTCCTTCCCTCTTTCTTTTACTTTCTTGCCTTATTTTTTTTTATTATTTTTTTTTACAACATACATTAACTTGTGAATCGGATGTTAGGGGGATGTGGAAATGAAGGGGAACTGGTGACATCACAATACTTTACAACTTTACAACAAATGAGAGTCTGAATTTTGTTGCATCTACCAGTGTATAGCAAGGGTGGAAAGCAAAGGCACACATAGGTTCATGAAGCCCTCAAAACAGAGGGTGGAAGAGAACCAGGGGAGGGGAAAGGAAAAAAAAAAAACCAACCAAAACCAGAAGACCCACTGAGTACAAAATGCATGTTTCAAGGTCAGCCCAGTAACTGGTGTGGTGTACATCGTGAAGGCAGATTGCTGCACAAGCTGTTGCCATGATTATTTGTCTCTGTGTTTTGGGAGAACACTTCGCGGGGTAATATCAAGGGGACCTGCACTTTTGGTGCTCCAGGGATTTGGGGTTTGGTAAAACAGTTGTGAGTTGGATCTTTTTTTTAAAAAATTATCTTGCTACCTACTGTTTTCAAAGGGTTTTCTGTTTGTTTTTATTAAAACTACAACATTGCTTTGGATACAGGTCTATCTACTCCAGTCTGCATAGTTCACTAAGGGTGAACAAAACTGTTTCATAAAAAGAAGCCATGATGAAATGAAAGAACATGCAAACACCCTTGTTACACACTTTGGTCTAGACCATCCAGACTTTATATATACCACCTATAAACTAATGGACTTAAAATATGTCTTTTCAATCATCCAGAAACAAAAACAAAACCCTGAAAAACAAATGGAAGTATAAAATTTTTAAAAAAACAAATTCAAACAGAAACAACCACCTTATTCAAACATACTGTTCAGTAGATATATATATGTATAAAAAGCTTAGAAGCGATCCCCATCATTTTTTTTTTTTTTCTACAGTATGTTGACACAGTTATTGTAACAGATTAAAAACACATCTACGTTTTTTGCATAAACTGAAAGACTGGAAAGGAACTTACACACCTGCGCGCGCACACGCACACACACGCACACACCTGTGTGCACGCACACTCCCATGCTAGCTACATGCACAGTCACACAAAAGAAACAAAGGAAAAATTAAAAAAAAACTTTTTTCCCCTAAGAAGTATGTGCAGCATCCTTCTGGAGCAGCAGGTCGCTACAGCAGGAGCCCGCCTGCCTTGTTCTAGCTCCACGTGTGGCTGGGCTTTCTGAAGGGCTTGAACCCTTTTGCCAGCATTTGTCCCCACCCCAGGGACACGACAGCCCAGTGGACAAGGCTGTTAGGTCACTTCCCTGCTGTCAAGTAAGAGTGATCTCCATGGAGTAGGAGGTGGGGGAAGGCAGAACTCTCAGCATGGTGGTTTGGGAGCATCCCCGCTTGTGGGTGGTTTTCAGAGAGGGCTTGGCACAGCTAGAAAGTCAAACTGAAGTGGAGGGTGTGGTGCTAGCCTAATTTCTTGAGGACACAGGATTATGATGATAACCCTGTTCTTTATTAAAACTCTTTACTCCAGTTCTTGAAGGGGCTTGGAGGAGAATCAATAAATATTTGCGTTACTCAAAGGGGAAAAAGCAAAAGGTTTTACATACTACAACTCACAAGTATACACAACTGAGGGTGTAAGGCACAAATTTACATGTGGAAGAAAACAGGCTATTCACAGATATATTCCCACGAAAAACCCGTGTGATAAGACCATAATTTATGCATGGTAACAGCCGGCATATTAACTAGTTCACACTGTTTGAGGATTTTGTTTGCCGTCTCACATGCAAGGTGAAATGAGATGGCACATCACAAGCTGGTGCCTTCACAGAAAGTATTAGCTACTGACAAAGCCATGTTGATAGCAATGGTGCACCAATGTGCGGCTTTTAAGAGCTTCTCTTGCAGTTGCTTTAAAAGTTATGAACTTGCAGTATTTGTTTGTTGCTGTCTTAGGTCAGAGGCCCAGCAGCTAATTAGCTGAGAGACTTAAATAGATATCCCCTTTTTTTTTCAGCTAATCAAGCAGTCCAGGCACAAAGTTCAGAATTCCAGCTCCAACTTATCTAACTTAGTGAATTTATTGGAAAAAATAAAAGAGTTTTAACTACTCCAGTTAATGGGTTTCACGTTAAATAGGTTTTAACTTTCAAGGTACTTCTCTGAAGAGCTGCTCATAGGATGATATGCAGAAGTCATTTCCTTAGGAAAAACAGAAGTTGAACAATAAATAAGAGGAGTTACTTGCGTTAACAGTCACATGTTATTCATTAAAAGAGAAGGGTAGCAGAAATCTAAGAGAGTTTGCCCAACATGGCATTGAACTGCTGTAACCAAATGGCTCTAACACTCATGGGCATCATTACACAGTACCTGCATGTAGTAAACTTCTGCCATCGTTAAGTCAGAGTTAGCTTTATCAATGGATTCTTCTTTTTTTACTTTTTTTTTTACTTTTTTTTTTTTTTCTTTTCTTTTTTTTTTTAATTATGATTTGTTTTGATTTTCAGAGCACTCTTTCCCGGTTCAGGAATGCGCTGTGCAGTTGGGGCAGGGGGTGAAATGTCACAGTCATCTTTCACCTGTGTGCTTTTGGCTCAACATTTGTGATGGAGGGTTAGTCTTTTGAACAAAGAACTGGCGGGTTGTGGGGGTGAGTCCTGCCATTGTAAACCTTCAACCATGGATCATATGGCTCGGGTTTAAAAAAATATTCCACTTTTCCCAGAGAGCAGAAATCCAACACATCTTCAGCTTGTGACCACCATCTTCTCAGAGGAGCGAACAGTTGTAGAACACTGGCTTTTCAAGGGCAACCTCTGCTTCATTACCATCCTCCCCCCTCCCACCCCACTGTGATTATGTACACGCGTCATTGGGCTTCATGGACGTGGAGAGCGGACCAAAGGAAGGTTTGGGAGGTACGTCTGGCTTTAGTGAGGGTGTGCGTTTCAACCCTGGCCTCGTCAGTGAGTTGTAGGCGGTGAGACTCGGCTGCCGAGATACAGTCACAGCCTGTGCCTGAGCGGCGTGGACTTGTATGGAGTCCACTCTCTGTGGAGCTGGAGGTGGGTTGTCGCCCCGTCCGAAGCTCTGATTGCGGGAGAGGTGGGATGAGTTGGAGGAGTTAGTGTTGTTTCTTTTGAGGGTTGATGTCTGGTGACTCCTTGTGAGTGAGTTTGTAGGGTAGCTTCTCTTGTAGTCTACGTTGTAAGCTGAAGAGTGCATCTCCATCCGCTTGCTGAGGCCACTCTGTGACAGCGAGGTGCTCGGGGGCCCGAGAGAAGCTTCTCGTTGTGGTACTTTTGGTGGCATGCTGTCAAGATTTTCCACCAGGTTAACCCCATGGCTAGGACTTTTGCCACTGAGATGGTCCTTGATAGTTTTGTATTCAAGAGTTGCATTCTGGTCCTCAACAGACATCTGAGCCCCATCACTCATTTTTGGCTGGTCAACATACTCATGCTGGTAGCCTTGCTGGGCTATGGGCAGGACCACAACACTGGGAATGTGGCTAGGAGAAGCCCTGAGAGGCAGGTCAGTTGGGATCACAGGTGACGCCATTGGGGGGATATCTTTTGTGCAGGCATTTATGAGGTTCTGGTTTCTCTCCCACTCCCTGCTGCCACGGCTTGGCTTTCTCTTCTGTTGCAGGGTTGGGGTGGACTCAGGGGTTGGCAGGGCAGCAAGGTCCAGATGGTGCTGGTCCGCTTTGATTAGCATCTTGGCAGTGCTGCCCGGAGTAGCTAGCTTGCCATTGTGCATCAGAGGTGTGAGGATAGCTTCAGGCTTTGGTTCCTTGGACTGAGCATCCCCAAAGAGGCCACTGAGCTTGGTAACACTGCTCATGGACCCACGGCGGGAGTGGGTCAGCTCCTTCTCCTTCCTCTGCACAACAGCCACGTCTCTGCGACGATGGTCACAGATGCAGTACACTATGATTCCTGAAAAGACGGCCCCCATGATAAAAGCAAGAATAACAGCAATGGCCAACAGGGTGACTGGCACCAGCTGATCATGTCCTTTCAGGTAACTCTCACGAATCACTCCTGCAATAAACAGCATACAGTGGTTAAAAAAAACCTAAGGATAGGGAAAAGCTATTTATCATGAACTGCTTCTTTTTCAAAGGGACACCCTGGGTGTTTTGTTTGTGTTTTGCAAGGTTATTTTTTAACAGCTTGCCCAAATTTGAAGACATACTGTACCTGCCAGCTACATCTTGCATGTGCAGCCTTGAGTTTTCAATACAGATCTGGAGTTGAAGACTATGAAGTTCAGGAAGTGAAAGAGAACTTACTTGCAGGGCAACTACAGTCAGTTTGAAATCCCAGCCCTGGGAAACTCACACTGACTTCAACAGGTCAGAGCTATTATTTCTTCTCCTCTGACATACTGCTCATTCCTCCCTGCCTTCCATCTGATCTCTCCTCAGCTACTACCACTTTATTTTTACTATGGCAAACCACACTGAAAAATATTTAAAAGGAAGAGAGGAGACAAAAGCTTTGCAAATACCAGATAAGTGCATCCCACATTGTTTAAGGCTTCTTTTTCTGATCATCATTCTGTCATGTGTTTTAAAAGTCAACATCACATGCCTGAGCTTCAGGAGGATGCTTAAATAACTACGAAGGTTAGAACACAGAGTTGAAATCTATTGAGCCTGCTAGATGACTGTCCTTGGTATTTTACTTTTAAAAGCTCTCATTCTGAACACATGAACAGGTCGACCTCTGTGCTGAGAAGCCTATGCTTTCTCATCTGAAAGCCCTGACTCTGAGGGCCTCATCTTGTGGTCAGAGATCACTGTCAAACCTTTCTTGGCCCTCCAACAGCCTGCTGTCAGAGAAGGCATCTTTGGCAGAGTGTGTCTCTTCCATCTACGTCCCTAATACAGCATTAACAAATACCCTGAATTTCAGAAGGAAGAAGTTTTTTTCTGACATAGTTGGGCACCAAGCCAGCAGCATTAATGAAACAAAAGCACAGAGCCTCTTGTTTGTTTGTTTGTTTTTAATTTCTGGTTTCTGTTCCTAGTGCTTAACAAGGCTGCGCCACTGCCTGACAAGGAGCTGAAGGAATATTTCTCCCACCTCTTTCTCCACAAAGGGTCCAAGTGCCAGGGCATTAAAAGCTCCACATGCTTTAAGGAAATGTAATCCTTGTCATTACAGGAGAGACAGCAAGACAGAAAATCTATCTCCAAGACTCTCCTGAGATTTTGTGGATACAAGACTTTCATGTCATAAATCAGTCCTTCTAGAATATTTTCTTTTCATGTATTTGGCAGAAAAGGTAAAAGTAGCACAGAATTATAATGAAATGCAAAAAAAAAAACCCAACCCTTCTCAGCAAATTATGTTAAAAGAACATTAAAAAAGTCACCATTAACTTTCAGAAACCTTCGGCAAGTTTTTTTACTAGATAGAATGTGGTTTCTATAGCATACATTTTTTTGTCCCCCATTTATTTTCAGTGTTTAGGTTGACAGGAGATTTTCTCTTATAAGACAGGAACTTTAGAAGCAAAACAGCTCTTGAAATCATAGACTCTGGCATATGACATCACAGCTGGTTGCCATGGAAATTAATGAAATGTGAGAAATAAAAGATTATGAGAAGGGTAAATAGTAAGAGTAAATCACTCAAGAAAATAAGATCCTGCATTCATAACTATCTTAATAGTAAAAAAGTATGAAAGGAAAGTAAATCTCAGAAAACAATACATAATTAGAAATAGTCTTCAAATTAAGTGATCCTAGAAGAACCCCCTTTAAAAGCCCAGCAGCTCTTTAAGAGACATTTTTCTATTATATAAAATTCTAAATAGAAAATCTATTCTTTGTCATCAGCACTTAGTAAGCAGCAACAGAACCTAGCTCTGTAATTCAAGTCCACACACAAGATTGGTTTATATAGACCAGAAGCACAGTCTAGTGATTGGCACAGTAAACAAAAGCTCCATTTCACTGTACAGGTGTTAGCCTTCTATGGATCTTTACCTGTTGATAATTACATTTTTAGACCAAATTTATTTACCATTGCAAAACTCTCTGCATTCACTAAATGAAGAATCAGAAATGGAGTCTTAAATACATAGGATGGATGGTCAGAGAAGTCTTCATACCCAGAAATACAATGCTGGGCGTGAATTTAAGAAAAGACTCAATTTAAAAAGCTTAATTTCATGGACACTTTCTATACACAAATGTCTTAAGAAATATGCCACTTTAAGCACTTAATTTCAATGGTTTTTTTCCATGAAGAAACTCAAAATACCTGCTCAGTGCCTACCCAACATCTGTCCAAAAATCTGCAGTCAAAGCCAGCATGGGTTTATGAAGGGGAGGTCATGCCTTACTAACTTAGTATCTTTCTATGTATAGACTGGGAGACAAAAGGTTGGAGTGCAGCCCTGAAGAAAGAGATGTGGTAGTTGTCACTGAGCGCAATATGCCCTGGTGTCCAAAGAGCCAACTGTGTTAAAACATGAAGATGTCTACAAAGAAGGGCAGCGGAGGTGGTGAAAAATTATAACTGGTATAGCTGACGAGGAGATGCTGAAGATACTTATTCAGCTTAAGAAGAGGAGACCTTATTGCTATTTGAAACTTCCTCATGATGGGAAGTGGAGAGGGAAGTGCTGATCTCTCTCTCATGTCTGGTGATAGGATGCAAGGCAATGGCTTAAAATCTCATGTCCATGCCTGACATTTCCTACTGGCTGAGAGAGGTTGTTCTACACCCTCTGCCTTCTGCTTCAGGCTAAGTCCTACTCTGCAAATGAATGATAGCCTTAAGCATAAACCTGCAGCACTGCAAGAAAAAGCAACAGGAAATCTTAATTTTTTACATTACCAACAGATATTTAATTATTAAAACTCATGTTACAAAATAACCATAGAGTTCAGACTGAGTGACCATATGTGTTCATGACAGTGGTAGCTGAAATGTTGTCACTCACGCTGCAGTTATTTTATCAGCAGAAATTCATTATGGTCTTAAAACACCCCGTTTCCAGAGAGTTCCCCTATCTGGAAGCTCAAACCTACCTGATGGCTATTATGTTTTTTTTGTAGTGGAGTCAAAGAATATTTAACATTAGTGGCTTTGCTCCAGGGAGGTGGATCTTCTCTAGACACAATGCTGTAATTTAAATTTTATCATGGATAACATCCGTGTGTCTTTAGATGTGCAAGCAATTCCAACAATTTAAATTAAGTAAGAAAGGCAAGATTTGACCACGAATGTTTATGGCGTACATACAATTAAGTAATGACCAGAGAGGTGGGGGAACCTAATATGAAGTTGGCTGATAATTGCAGCCATTTCCAATCAACATCTCAAAGCCCTGACATTATTAGTAACTGCCTTCATAGACAGGGATGAATAAGCAAGTGTGTGATCCCAACAGTGTCCTGAAAACAATCCAGTTTGAAAGCAAACTGATTGGACAAAGTTCATGACACTTTACAGGCTGCACTGTGTGAGCTTTTACCTCTCCTGCATTTCCTAGAGAAGAACACAGTCTCCAAAGCTCAATCCAGCAATACTAATTAGCAGTAATTATTCAAAGAATTAAAATACATTGAGAAAATAATCAGAAAAACCTAAGATCTATATTTTTGAAAGTCAAGTATTAAGTATTCGGAGTCCCAGCTGTGAAGAAATATCTGCTATTGAAATATCCTTTAGGTGTATATCTTCCTAAGACATTATGTACTGGAAAACTGACTGGGCTGGCAGCATAAAATGCTATAGAATCAGGGTGTAAAATCTCATTTATATATATGTATCACTAGATTATTTTTATCTTATGTTTAATAATTAAACAATTATTCAAAATTAAATACTTTTACATTTAAAATATTATGCCTAGCACTTTCCTATTTGCAGTATGTTCTTTCCAAATGTGAGAATACACTTCTTATTTCATTTGATGCAATCTGAACAGCTCATCCATACTCCTGACTTTTTTCTGTGGTACATGAAAACATAGCACCATGGCTAATAACAAGTTATTCTTTGGAAAGGGATATTGTTGACAGAATTAGCTGTGCTAGCATCATACTTGGGGGAAGTCTAGAGGTAAAAATAGTAGTAAAACTGAAAAAGCTTCAAAGATACAGACAGTGACAGATATTTGCACCTTCAAGAATAATATCTTACATGTCACTAATGACACAAACATGATGTTAACTATCTCTCTGAAGTCTTGAAGCTAAGTCAAGCTCTATCCTTTGCTAATCACAACTGGACTTACGATTTCATGATCTTCCCACATGTGTTGTACTGTTATTTCTGGCTACTAGAAAAACCAGGCTAGTCACCTGGTATTTTCCACTTTTCATGGTCATTCTGATTCCTGTAGACAACCTGATCCTTTCTCCTCTACTAAGTTTCTGTAATTTCATCCCATGTCCTTTTGTCTTCATCTCCTAACATCGCCACTTGTTTTCTCAGCGAGTATGCTCCATACTGTAATGGTCTGGAACACACAAAATCACATCTTCTTACTGACCTAGTAAGAAAAGCCCTGGCATGGTGTTGTGTTATTCTGTTATACATAATTTATTCTTTCTTCCACCAGAGCTTGAAGGTAAGGTACACAGTGATGTTTGGCTGGTTGGTTAAGGGACATTAAGAAAAAAGTTACCAAAACTTCAAAGTGTTTCAATTCTGAAATGAGCTGCTTCTTGGATAAATCATTCGAGTATTGATCTAGCTTCTTCACTAAAGGTAGTTGGGGAAAAAATAAGACATTACATTTTTTGTCAATAATAGATATACTTTTTCTACAGTTCTGAAAAGGGTGAGATGCAGATTTGCCTCTGGGTGAAAATAAAAGAAAAAAGAGAAGATCAGAGGTGATACAATGATAAAGACCTACTGTATAGTAGAATGTTGTAAACAGGAACAGATGATGATGCTTCTTTTCACCAGTTATCAAAAGTATTAAAAGGTCAGGATTGTACCTCTATATCTGGTAAAAAAACAAGCTAAAAGGCAAGATATGCATAGTACTGGAAGAATTACTAAATTAAAATGCTGATGAAGGTATTCTGGGCTTGTGGTGCTCCTGATTCTAAAAGGATTCTAAAGCTTCTGAGGCCAGAAATGTAATTGGTATTAAATAGTCACAGGTGAATAGAGTTCAACATTCTAAAGAACATATGACATAAGCAGAACTGAGTAAGAGCAATGACTATAAGTAGAACAAACTTCAATAAAGGAGAAGAAATAAAGGCATGGAGACTGAAGCATTTATCCCTTTTCGTGTTTCACTTTGCAGCAGAAATCCCCACACTGATCTGTGATCAGAAATGTAACAAAGTAAGGGAATAAGTTTCAACCACAACATAGAAAAGAGGTAAAAAAATGCTTAGATAATATATATGTTTTCAAATTGACTCAAGAAATTAATCCCTGACTGTTTAAGGAGCTAGCCAAACCAATTGATAGACACCGCAGGATCCTGGACAATGCTGGAGGAAGTATGAGCATCAAGTGCTCTTGGAGAAGACAAGCACTTTACTTGCCTTTGAGATGATCCAAAGGGAGGATCTAACAAAAGACAGACCTGTCAGTGGAATTTTTAGAATGGGAATGACACTAGAACAAGAGATTAAATTATCAACTTCATGAGCTTTTATTGAAAGAATGATAGAGTAATTTAAAGAAGGAAAAAAAATAAAAAGCACAAGAGAATTTGACAATAATAAATTAAATTAAATCAGACAAACTTCCTTTCTTGACAGGCTTAATTTTTAAGGGGAAACATTAAGTATGATACCCTTTGACTTCTGTAAGATATTAGACTCATTTTCTCAGAAGTAAATGAAAGTGAGCTAAAATCTGCTGAATAGCTGCTGTTGAAAAGCACTAATCAAAGGTCTACCTTGAAAGATATCTGAAGTAAGGTGTCTGTCTCAACAATTAAGATGCATCTGTAGAAAGGAGACCTCAACACCAAAGACTTAGGAAATGAGCTGTGTCCTTTTAGCATGTACAGTATAAAAAAGAAACATCCCATGGTGAAGCATTTGTCTCACCTATGACCAGGGACAGGGGTGGCAGAACTTCAAGAAGAGCCTCAAAGTCACATCCTCTATGTCTAGGTTCTGGTATATGATTCACAGTGAACACCAACTAAAATTTCAGCTCATAACCCTCTGAACTGCTTGCTGCATGAAAATGAGAAGAAAAAAAAAAAAAAGCCTTCCCAGTTTGAATAGCTTAATGTGAGGCTGTTTTAGTAACATGTAAGTCTGAATGCTGCCTTCTTTCACAACCAAGCTGAAGTGAGAATAACTCACAAGGCAGAGAACAATACCGGGCCCCTTACCTACAAGTTCCTGTGTGTGAATAACCTAGTTAACTGTCACCAAAAATACTGCCTTTCAGTTTGAACACTATAGGTAGATGTACTATGGACACAAAGAAACCTCTGTCCCAGAAATGATTTATGGCTATGAGAACTGTACCCTGTACAATGAGATGACCATATGCCACGTGCAGCAAGAACACTCTGTGATCACCTCTGCAGGGAGCTGTCATTATCTATCTTTCCAAAGTTGCCTGCAACAGATGGTAAAGTAAACCAAAATAGTGGCACACACAGACTGAAACATGGAAGTGGGAAATGAAGAATATATTTTGTCAGGAAGGTGAAGGATTAACTACCAGGAAATAAAGTTATATTTATGTATAGACCATGCATAAACAGCACTCAGGAATAAGTGTCATTGCTGTCTTAAACTTAACTCTCTAGCTAAATGGGCACAAGCTCAATTCCATCTCCAAAATCCACCTACAAAATCACTTGAGACTTTCCACAGAACAAGTTCTTTTCTCCAGAAAGGAAAAAATATTGTTATGTAAGAGGAAAACCATCCAATTAATTTCTGTCTTCAGTGCAAGCTTCTCTGTCTCATGTATGTCTCCCTCTGCTTAAGACTTGCAGGAAACACTGGTTCACTCATTATGAATGGAGGTGTTTATAGGCTTCAGAATATCTTTTTTAAATACCACTGAATAGGTTTTCACCATGTGTCTCCAGATGTTAGAACTGTGTTTACAGGCAGTCTCATGCTGCTAAAAGAGTATTTCAGCCTGGAAAATTCCTGAAGTATTAACAAGCTTTCTTCCTCCTGCTTAACCAGCTGTATTAGTTAAAAAAAATATATATTAAAAAAAATCAGATCAATTTAGACTGGACACCCAGATTTAAAATGATAGCAAAATCAGGAATGACCAAAGTCTACCACGGATTTCTGAGACCTTTTGTTTTTCTTGAAGGAAAACCTTGTCAAGGCTTGACAGAAACCAACCACCTTCTAATACCAATGATTTTATCACTGCCACTTTATTAGAACTGATTTGTTGAAAAGAGCAAGTAAGCTTTTTCCAGTATCTCTTTTTATAGACTCTCAGTGTCACCAACTAGAAAGTATCAGCTAAAACATTTGTAGTTAAAGCTGCTGGCAAATGGAAACAACCTCCCCCTTCCCCCCCCCCCCCCCCCCTCCCCCCCCCCACACTCCGCGTGGCTCTGGGAAGGCGCGTGCTC
>JANHGL010008977.1:20818-47592 GCA_024611195.1 Ceyx melanurus
CCAAATCATGCCTCCTTTATTTATTTATTTTTATGTTTTTAATTTTTTTTTTTTTTTTTGCAGTGCAACCACCAGAGGGAGGGAACAGGACTAAACAGTTTTCTGGTTTACCCAGTAGAGGGCAAATATGCACAGAAACCTAATAATTAATAAAAAAAACCCCACCAAATCTAAATAATCTTAAAAATTCCTTCTGAGTCATCAGCCTGTAAGCAGCATACTGGAGCTACTCCTGCTGCAAGGATTAGGGCCAGTGGGTTAAACTACCTGCTTGTGTTTCTGAGTGCTGAAACCAAGGTAAAGCAACACAAACTGAACAATGGAGATGCAAATTTGCCATTGGGCATCAGAGCATCATCTTACTATCTTCTCCAAATAAGAACATCATAAAACCATAGAATAGTTTCATCTGGAAGAGAACTTCAAGATCATCAAGTCCAACCTTATTCCCAGCCCTATCAAAACCAGTAAACCATGTCCCAAAGGCACATCTACCCGGCTCTTAAACACTTCCAATGATGGGAACTCCACCACCTCCCTGGGCAGCCCATTCAATGCCTGACCAACCTTTCAGTAAAGAAATTCTTCTTAATATCCAGCCTGAACCTCCTCTGGTTCCACTTCAGGCCCTTTCCTCTTGTTCAATCACTTGTCACTAGGGAGAACAGACCAACTCCTGCCTCACTTCATCTTCCCTTCAGGTAGTTGTAGAGAGCAATAAGGTCCTCCCCTCAGCCTTCTCAGGGCTCAACAGATCCTTCACCTCATAAAGACACACTCCAAACACTTTACTAGCTTGGTAGCCCATCTCTGTACCCTCTCCAGCACATCAACATCCTTCTTGTAGAGAGGGGCCCAAAACTGGACACCGTATTTGAGGGGCAGCCTCACCAAAGTCAAGTACATTGATCACCTCCCTGCTTCTGCTGACTACACTGCTCCTGATTACAAACCAGGATGCTGTTGGTATTTTTGGCCACCAGGGCACACTGCTGGCTCATGTTCAGCCAGCTGTCAATCAACACCCCCAGGTCCTTTTCCACCTGGCAGATCTGCCGGACCTGGCATTCAGCCTTACTGAAACTCATGGAACTGGCCTTGATCAGTTCCATGATCTTGATCCAGCCTATCTAGATCCCTCTGTAGAGCTTCCCTACCCTCAGGCAGATTGACACTTCCACACAGCTTGGTGTCATCTGCAAATTTGCTAAGGGTGCACTCAATCCCCTCATCCAAATAATTGATGAAGATGTTAAAGAGGAGTGGCCCAGTACTGAGCCCTGGGGTACACCACTCATGACTGGCAGACAACTGTATTTAACTGCATTGACCACAACTCTTTGGACTCATACATCCAACCAGTTTTTCACCCGGGAAAGCATATGCCCATCTAAGTCAAGAGCAGTCAGTTTCTCTAATAGAATGCTTTGGGAAACAGTGTCAAATACCTTACTAATGTCAAGACAGACAACAGCCTTACCTTCATCTGACAAGCGCGTCACACTGTCAGAGAAGGAGATCAGGCTTGTTAAACAGGACCTGCCCTTCATAAACCTGTGCTGACTGGGCCTGATCATCTGGTTGTCCTGCGTGTGCTGCATAATGGAACCCAGGATGTTCTGCTCCATTGGCTTCCCTGATACTGAAGTCAAGCTGACAGGCCTGTAGTTCCCCAGATCATCCTTCCATCCATTCTTATATATGGGTGTTATATTGTCTGACCTCCAATCTGCTGGTACCTCCCCAGTCAGACAGGACTGCTGATAAATGATGGACAGTGGCCTGGTGAACAGCACCCCTGCCAGTACTCTCAGCACTCTATGATGTAACCCATCTGGCCCCATAGATTTATGCACACTGATGTTGAGAAGCAGGTCATGGACCATATCCTCCTGAATTATGAGGACACAGTGTTCCTCACCCTGTCTCTTGGCTTGGGGTTTAATGTCTAAGGGTGGTCTTATTTCTCCTTTCAACAGGTCCAAATTGTATCACTTCTCTCCACTTCTGATGAATGACCAGAGGCATGACTCTCCGTAGAAAAAAAAGATGCTTCCAACTGACTAAAAGAGGGAAGGTCAACAGGTGGCTTTGCTCTCGATGGGAAGCTATGTAAGTAAGAAAGGTGAGATAAAGGATGATACCATGTCCACTTGAGATGAGATGTGGGTCTTGAAAAAACGTTTTGAGAAGAGATTTCAATTAATCTGTTTTTAGTTTGATTATGAATGTGTAGTCTAATTTTTATGCGTGCCACAGCAGCCCTACAAAATCTACACCATGGCCGCACTTGTGAATTTTGAGAAATTGGAAAGCAGCAGTTATTTTTTGGAAGTGATTATTACAGATGGAAATTACAAGATCTGAAAGACTAAATTCCTGATCAGACAACTCCCATCCTCACTGAAATGAATGGAAGGCAGGCCTGGAAAAGACTGGAATAGCAAGCTCTTAGAGCTTTTTTAATTGTGTTACTTCTAAGCAGCAGCTCTAAATAAACCAGTTTATTAAGTTTGCAGGTATGGAAGAGGGTTTGAGATATACAACCTCCTGATCTATAATATAATGATGAAGTCACCACAGTCCTGAAGCCAGCCCAGTTTTATTTGTCCCAGCAGCTAGGCTCAAGGCCAATTCTTGCACTAGAAAGCACTTGACAATCTTTCTCCCATTTGCAGGTCATATGCAGTGGCTGATCAATTTGAACTTTCCTGATTTCAGCATCTTCCTTTGCCTCACCCTTTCCTAGTAAGCAGTGATAATTTTAGATGCCTCTGTGTGACAGGAAGGGAATAAACATAGAAGGTCCTTTAAAAAAAGCGAAATACAGGTATTCACAGTAATTAAGATGCATAAGATACAAATGTAAAAGAAAATTAATTCTTTTGTAGCTTGTCTCTGCAGAAGCAAACTTTATGCTGCTTTGCACCTTTAAACACAAGTTTCCTTTAAAGTCTGCTGCATTTCCTCTAATGACGCAAAAAAACCCTAAAAAAGCTTAGTGCACATACTGGGACCTTTCTAATATGCCTGGGATGAGCTTAAACATATCCCAGCTGCTCTTTATTAGTTTACTTCAGGGGATCTTTCACAGCTGGGTTAAACCAGATTTACATATGTTTGGCTGAATATGCATGATTTCAGGCTCCAGAGAAGTTGTTGTAGCCTGCAAAGTGAATCTCTCATCTTCACAGTTCCCATTTGAGTGCATGGAGCTCCTCTGACGGCACAGAACAAATGCTGTTTTATTTTTTCTTTCTTTTTTCTTCCCCCCCCTGCCTCTACCCGCCCCTGCTGTGTGCATTATGTATTCTGGGCAGCCCAGTGCCTTTCTGGAAGCAGTTTTCATGAACAGTGTCAAGAAAAGAGAAACTGAGAAATTTTGTGGCTTTTCCTCCCCTTCTTTACAGTTTGTTTTGAACTATGGCCTTTCTGCACAACTGGGAAAACTGAGGTTTGCTGAATGTCAACATAAGCAGCTCTGCTTAGCAGCCTGAAGCTCAAAGCAGCCTTATAGAAGAATTGGGGTTAAATTTCAAACATTGCATAAGACCTAGAAGGAAAAATTGTTTCAACAGCTCTGATCTTCTTTAAAAACACAGAAACGGAAATGCTAGTTTTGAGTTACTAGTGCAACTGAACATGTCACAGCTGAACTAACAAAGCAGACATCTATTAGACATCCAAGACATTTAAATAAGACTGTACCCTATATAACCTGATCCCTGGAATTTATTATTAAACTGTTGAACAACTATGTGACCAAGCCAACACTGTTTACTCAGGCACATGGACTGTATTTTTTAGGGGTAGTCCTTCTGCCCACAACAGGGTTGCTGGTCCAATGTAGGAACATGGCTGGACCCCATGTTAGATCTGCTCTTATACAGAGGAAGGATGAAACCTATCATTAAAATGGCAGTGCTGTGTATTTTGTGGCAGAAAGTAAACACTGTGAATTAACTCTTCATTTCTCCTGCACTCATGAACACTGTAGATCTGGACAGAAGAATTAAAACATGCTTCCAATGATCAGTAAAAAACCCAACAAAACAAGACTGCTTCTTCTACAAGTATTTGCAGGGCTGGTGCTGTAGGCAAAAAAAATAGCTTATATATGTCTGATGTTAGGTTTATAATTTCCCTCCATACTGTAGTCCCACAGAATCAGCTGCCTCTGAATACAATAAGCAACTGGGAAATTAAATGTTTGAAACCTTTTTTCCTCTCATTTACAGTCATTCAAATCCACATTATCTCCAGTAAAGCAAGCATGGTTACCCTAGCCACATCCTGAGATAAATGACAGAATTTCCCTGATGGACTTCTTGTCCTGGTGCTGCTACAGCCTCTCTTTCTGTCTGCAGTGGTGGCTTCTTTCATGCATTTTTCTGTCTGTCTGATTTATAGTTCTTTGCATCTTTTTACATTTTGTGTTTGTTTTTTCTTTTTTCCCCACCTTGCAGGGGAGCTTGTACACTGCATGTACATCTGTACTTTGATGCCATAACTTCATTGATGTTTCTTGTCTTTGCATTTTTTAACGTGCTCAGTGATTACTGTGGCTGGTCTGCTTCCCTGGATGAGGTGAATCTGTAGCTTAATCTCAGTGGACATACTTTGGCAAGCAGGTACTGCCTGTCTCAGTTCCAAGAAAGCTGCCTCAGGGTCAGCAGAAATCTAACCACAGTAGTGTGTGCAAATGTACATTCAAAGAGCATCCAGACATCCTCTTGACTGCCCAGCAGCAGGCCAGTCAGATAGATATACCTGTGTATTTGCTTTATCACACATCTCACAAACACCTCTGTTTCTGCAGTACAACTCCTTTAGCCTTGCACTCAGTTTTAGTACTTTGTTTTCTGGATTTACTGTAGCATTAGCTCAGTTTCTGCCAATGCTCTTTTTTTTAAACCAGTGTTTTCCACTGCTGCAGACAAATGAGAGAGCTTGCACAGCTAGTTAATCTACATGAAGGTAGGTGAAATAACAAGGAACATGAGTGGCTTTTTTCATATCTGCAGACTAGTTCTCAAAACAAACTTCCCTTTGATAGGTTAAAGCCTTATTTTTTTCCTAGCACTGGGATCCTAACAAATTTGATCACAATCCCTTCTCTCTCAGTGATACATATTAATTCTCTCTTCTCCTTTCTAAACACAGTGTATGTGAGACCAAACCTTTCAGGGACACACAGATGTGATCAAGTTGTCTTGTCATCAGCAAATAGAGATACACTGTATTGTCTTTCCTGGTCTTGAAGCTGGATATATGAAAGTAGCTGCAGATTTGATATTAGTGATTTAGTTCAATGAGTGGGAACTGTACACTGAGATATACAAATACTCCATGGTACAGAAAATTAATTGGTCTTACTGGATTAACACCTCAGGGCATTGCCTGTAGCTTAGTCATATTTAGTCAAAAAGCACATGAAGTGCTGCAGGACTGTAAGACCTCTTTAAGACACTGGGTAGAGACCAGTGTTTTGTAGAGATAAAGATGAATGCTATCTGCAGAAACAGAAAAAGAGCAGTGCTCTGTATGT
This sequence comes from Ceyx melanurus, assembly GCA_024611195.1. Taxonomy (NCBI): domain Eukaryota; kingdom Metazoa; phylum Chordata; class Aves; order Coraciiformes; family Alcedinidae; genus Ceyx; species Ceyx melanurus. Next base: position 26,367 of record JANHGL010008977.1, read on the forward strand.
TTTCATTATGAGCCATGATTGCTCAAACCTCTGGATAGGCCCTATGGTGTATGCAAGAGTTTTGATCGGGGGAACAGGCAGAAGAAGGAGCAGAGGGCACTCCTGCTTTTGTCCTCTCCTTTGAGAACCTCTGACAGGGACTCATTCAGCAACAAATACACATAGAGTATTGTTGAACTGTTTGATGGGAGCTGTAAGCTGTTAGAAGGAATTAAACTTTTCCAGTGCTGACCACAGGCTCAAAACCAAAGGCCTTTTCTGCACCGCATGACAAGACTACTGTTATCTTCTTTAAAAATTAGCAGTACTCATTGTTTACCCAGCTTCTGTCTCACACACCCTGCTTGCTTCCAAACAGGAACTTGATACCATTTCCTGATTTGAAATATTAGAAAACACCTGGAAAATACGTGCTTCTCAAAAGACATTTGGAATTATTTTAATGAAGGCTCCAGTGTGCTGCTGTTCAGAAGGTGTCCGTATATGTGCTGGTACTGCATGTGTTTAGTAATTATGGATCTTTCAGGCTCACCATAAAACAGAACAAAACAATACAAAACAAAAAAAAAACCACCCTGTTATTTTTCTTCAAGAACATGATAGTGAATAACAGTAGCTTTGTAGAGCTTTAAAAATGTGTCTTATTCCCCACCCCCCACCCCCTGCCTGTCTTTAACAGCTGCTCTTTAATGCTCTTTTATTTCCTATCACAATTGCTGGTAAGATGGGATGGAGCATGAACAAGATGGCATACTATTGACAGCATGCAGCTGGTGCTATTCTCCAATTAAAAAAATCCTTGTTGGGGATATGAAAGAACTGTCTAGTTTATGCCCACTTGTGACAATGCTACTGAGATGCACCTTCCTCTGAGATTTTATTTCACAGAAGACAGCAGTCTTTGGTTGCTGGTGGGAGAACTATAGTTAAATAACCAAGGCTAACCTCTTTGACAGACATGGTGAGAGGCTGGAACTGGTCTGGAGGATCTCCACCGGGATTCACTGTTTCAGGGTATTACAGGTATTCTTCCCAGACACCACAAAGTTGGTGATGAATCTGCTGTTAGCCATTTCCAAATGTTTGCTTTATTGTACAGCTGTGCCAGAAATGCCTCTTAATGCTTTCTAAGTATCCACTCTATAAACTACCCTAAACTCTTCTAACACCAATGGAGTTGTTAAAATCTACTTCAGCAGGGACTGCGACTTATTCTGATCTGCCTGGGCAGGGAGAGCTGCCCATTTTTAATATTATGGTGGATTTGCATTTCTGCTTCCAAACATCAATAAAATATCCCTCACACCCTTTTTTGTAGCATGAGAATAACACCATATTTTTTCCCCATCTTCTTTCACGTCTACTAGCACAGAAAACCTTAGAACACGTGATTAAAATCCAGCAAAAGTAATAGCAACAGTAATCAGATACAAGAGACAATAGTGTCTCATTAGAGCTCAATGGAACACCTGCCCAAACACCTGACTAAACTAAGGATATTCATAGGAATGACTCCTTTCCAAATACGATGACATTTGTTATCTGTATTTAATGTTCAATAAAATTAACATGGCAAATTCTGAACTATGCCCTCTCCAGGGTTTTGTTGGGTTTTTTTTAACTGCCTGCTGTTAATCAATAAGCACCAGTCCATCCTGACATAAATAATTAAGCTTGACCTATTTTGCAGTCTTAAAGAAAGGAAAAAAAGGGAAAAGAATAAGTTAGTCAGGATCCTTCTTACATAATGAGAGGGATGTTGATACCATTCACTAAAAGGCTATCTATATGAGATGAATGTAGGTGGTGTTTTTTAAAGAGGCATGCAATTAAACAGTTCACAGTCCACAGATCATACTGTAAGTGCTTTGTACCAAGGCTGTCAAAGTTTAGGTCATTGTAAAATCATTACCAGACATCTTACCTATTAATTAATACAATTACGGCAACTAGGCACATCCTATATGAGAAAAATGAATTATTAAAATATCTTTAACAGCATACTGACATTTCATTTGTACTCTGGCATTAACAACAAAATTCAGCTACTAGGGCTTCCACTCTTAAATCCCTTCAACTTTCAAAGCAGTTTAACTCTCTCATTTAAACGGCTAAGTAGCCCTTGCAATTCAGCATTTTTGTATGCCAAAATGTCTCCCTATATTTAATTTAAAAAGCCACAAAAATGAAACTCATTGTTACTTAACATTGTGTCTACACAATTATGTTTTGCTCTTTCCAGATAGAGTAGTGGCCCTATGGGGCCAGCATGCCCTACAGCAAATCCCCACCTCTTGATAAATATGTCAGTGCTACAAGGGTTGAACAAGAGCACGAGGCAGCCTGCACTCCTCCACTGAGCTGTCCTCACTGGGTGACTGTACATGAATGCAGCTGGGGATCTAGTCCATCACACAATAGCTCTAATGCCCTGAACCCTGAGCAGCTGCCTTGACAAATTAGACATGGCCTTCTTTATTGAAAAAGCAGATCAAGGTCCCAGGGCAATAACAGTTTTCCCCTGCTTTACTAAGACAAGCTTCTACTGCTCATTGCAGCTTGGAAATGGATAGTATGACTAAATCTACACAGGAGAATAATTACAGGTCAAGGATACCTGCTGTTTCCTGCAGCCACATTTCACATTTTGATGAACTCGCTTTTAAACTTCACCCTTTTATTTGTAGGATCCAGTACAGATCCCTTTTCTAGGGACAGAAAAGCTCTGTTAATAGTTTTCATAACCAGGGGTCGCACATTAAGGCAACCTCTTCTATTACCAATGATGGGGTGGGTTTTTTTGCCTACAAAAGAGCAAATGGCTCTTGGTTCTAATCTTGTTACTCACATTTCCACTTCTGCTAGTTAAATCTGAAATATGTACTGTTAGTGAAATGTAGAAACATTTTTTTTAATGAAAATTCTAAGGAAGTGCCAGTGCTGAAGTACAGTCATTTCTCTGTGGCACTGGCAGTGTTGGAATACACTGTCTCCATTATTTTGCCTATATATCTTTTGCAGTGAAAATTTACTCTTTTTACACTTTCAGAAGGTTACTGTAGAAAATCTGTGACTAATTGAGCTAGGGCTTTTTTTAATGTAAAGTTTGAAATGAAGACTTAGTCAAAAAGAGAACACATTAAATCACTGTCCTGTATTCTATTACAGTCCCTATGTTTCTTTAAAATTGGCTTAACGATGTGGCTCTACCATGGCACATTTGTTTTTGTCACCTTTTCTGCATGCCTTGTCTCCTCTCTGTCTCTTCACTCTTGTTCTCATAGAAACTTAACAAAAACACGGTGAAAACCGTGTTTGTCGAGTTTGAAGAAAATCTGTTTTCAGAAACATCCTTCCAGAATTCTTCTTTCATCAATTTTATATATAATTTCCATTTTGCTAATTAGCATCTAGTTTTCTCCTGCTGCTGTTTGAACTTGAGAATGCAATCTGAGATGATGAGCTATGTCTAGCCCTGGGAGCAGACAGCTCATACATGCAAGACAAAACAGAGGAAGGATCAGTGTCATTCCTCTGAACAAGTCCAGTGTGTTCCCTTAATCCTGACTCCACAGCCTTTTGGTGCACATCACAGGATGCTAGGGACTCCAGTGATGAGGTCATGAATCATTTGTCATGTTTGCTAGTTATTAGCTGTCTGGTGACACAGGTATCAGGCCATTAAAAACTCTGTTGAGAAATTTGGTCCCATTTAACTTGTAAGAATGGCTTTCAGGTATTTATGTAATAATGATCTATATCAGGTAAGCTGTGACTAGTTTCTGAGACAGTTCCTGGACAAGTTGCTCCTTGGAGATATTCTAGACAAATATAGAGTTGGTTGGTGGTTTTATTTTAGTTATTATTATTATTATTATTATTTAATACAAGCAGCTAGTATATGTGACAAGCATGAATACCACTCCCACACACACCCCCATCCCCATGAAACAGGGATGTTTACAGTAAACTGATGCTAGTGTACCTAAGAATATTTCAGAAAAAAAATAAATCTCTAAGGCTTTGTTTAGCATAGACATATCCAACCAATCTCTGTTTAAATCCTAATGGAAAAAAGGAAGTACGTTTTAATATATATATGGATCTATGAAAGTTTAAATGCACTAAATCCCGTGTCATTTTGTCATGCATAGGTGAAATCCCTTTGTGAAACACTACAGCTCTGAGTAACCACACTTCTTACTTCTAATCCCAGCCACATGCTTACAGAATCATAGAGAGAAGCAGGGCAAACTCCCTACTCCTTTTCTCACAGCACTCAGTTACTACATTGTGGGCAAATGACTTTACTAGTATGTGAAGGATCTGGTCCCATTACATCTACATTGTTTCCTCAGCACCAGAAACTGCTAATGAACTGCAAAGCACTTGCAATCTGCTTTATGTTTGTGCCTACGATGGTTTGAAACATGGGTAAGAATAGGAATGCTTGTGTAGCTTCCTCCCAGGCACACATGCTTTTGAGTTTATAGTGATTTCCAAACCCTAGACAGACAGAATTGACTATGGTGCAACTCCTCCCACTAGCCTAACATTTTTTTTTTAGGATCAGTCAGTTCCTTCTGACAGAGCCAGCACCATGACAAAGATAGGCTATTTTCTTCCCCTTGAAAGACCTTCTTCTCAGACCTGCGAACACTGATTCAAAAAATGTATTGACAAATTTTATGCCACTTTAAATCCCCCCTCTGAATTATGACAAAATTCCAGCACGATAAAAATCCTTTGAAAAAAAAAAAAAACACCTTGAAACTTTTGGATCCTCACACGTATTAGCATATAAAACCATTTTTTGTCTGTGTTTGTAAAGACATTCTACAAATGTATTTCCTAGTGAAAAACTCAGTCCTCCCGTGATGAAAACTAGTTGCTTCATTTATGCAAAAATGAGTCCGAATCTTCGCTTTCCACAGGCTTTTTTGTTTTTGCTCTCTGTCTTTTCATGTCTAATAGTAAGGGATCTTGTTAAATCAGCACTTTACATTCTTTATCATAACAGTACCTGAAGTTTCATATAATTCTGTTTCACTGCAGTAGAATCTGCCTGAACATTTGCAGACTCTCCAGAGACAAGCATTGTCAGCACTTGGCAAATCTTTCAAGTAGTGATAATCACAGTAAAATTTAGTAACACTGCTACTTGTGTACAATACGAAAGTCAGTATTATTGTGTACAATATGAGTCAGGTTTTGAAATGAACAGCCCTTGGGCTCCTCCACAGTGCAGCCCTCTCCAAATAGAGGAATTGACTATTGCTAATGATGTCTCATTTGGTGCTAGAGGAAGGGTTGCAATTATTAACGATAATATAGATTCTGCAATCTATACAATAATAGGTGCTACCAGATAACATATCTACAGAGGCATTCCTGTCATCCAGACTCACCACCAACTCTTAACTCTGTAAACTGTGTCCATTATATCCTGCTTGTAATCATTTTCTCACCATTGTTACATGGATATCGACAAAAGGCTTGTTAAGGAAAGGAGATACCACCTCAATCTTCACTTAATAAGTGTTGAGACAAGAATGCAAACATAGAGGCAACAGCAACACTAGACTTCCATTGTTCAGTGCCTGACTCAGCCAGGTCCACCTGAATAGTGCAGTAAACGGAATTTGCAACCATTTTATCAAGATCGTGATTAAAAGGCAGGCTCCTGGTATTTAGGGGGAAAGTAAGAAAACTGAGCAGTTGGCTGCGTTTGTGCTAAAGAACACAGGACTTGAGAAACATGAAGCATTCCTGAAGGAGGCAGGAAGGACAGAAGGCAGTAGAGAAAGGCAGCAGGGTAAGGAGGAGCAAGACCAGCTACTCCTGAAGAAAATCACATTGTTTTCTTCACACAGGCCTCTCTAAGAGGGGTATGTGTCTACTCCCCCCCTTCGTTAGTATGACAACTACAGAGACACGGTGATATGTCACTACTGAGGTGTGTAGAGGGTAAAGCCTTGGAGTGCTCCACAGAAGGAGCTTCACAACTGTGGAGGGAGGGAGACTATGTACAATGGCAGCAGGGGGAAGGTTAGATGATGAGGTTAGGAAAACTGTTTCGACAAAGGTGAGAAACAGACAATTAAATTAACACTAAAACACAGCAAGAAGAAAAAAAAAATGTAAACATACTCCAGAACACAGTGTGGTGGGTTTTTTTGGTTTGTTGTTGGGGTTGTCTGTGTTTTGTGGGGGTGTGTTTTTTCGTATTTGTTTCTTTTTTTTTGGGTGTATGGGTTTGGTTTGGTTTTTTTTTTGTTGTTGTTGTTTTGTTGTTTGTTTTTTGTTGGTTTATTTTTTTTTTTCTGAGGAGGAAGAGGTGCATTTTTCCCAATCAGAGCTGATAATATATTTAATTAATTTAATTTTGCAATAAGAAGGGCAGATACCTTAACGGCCAAAATGAAAATGTCAGTGGGATGGCAATGCATAGTTCCCACTATATTGGTTGCACTACACATTTTCGTCTTGGCAAGAAATGCGATGTAGCTCAGAAAAAAACAATCTGAGAGTATATTTAGCTATTAAAGCTGTGGCACACAAATGTCACATTCCCATGAGTCAACCCTTTTAAAGAACCCCCTCTTCACTCCCCCACAGATATTCCCCAAGATGCCTGCACTGAATTAAAAGTGAAGCATATGGATGGATGTGACATCATCAAAGCACCCATGTTAGGGAAAAGAAAGCAGCAAGTGGATTCCATACAATTAATACAATCAGTAAGAATCTGTTTGTGACCACAGGAAAAAAAAAAAAAAGAAAATACTATCTAAAGGATCAGACACAAACAATGAAGAACACAAAGCACACTTTGCAAAATAAAGATAAAATGTTGCATTTTTTTCTCTGCGAATGTGTGAAAGTAAAAAAAAAAAACCACAGCAAAAGTGAAAACAAAATCTTAATGAAAGGATAGTAAGCATAACATTTTCTGATTTAATTTGTGTAAGAACTCTTACCTTTGCCCTTTTAAAACAACAAATCAATAGTAATTTTAGAGCCAACCGGCTCTGACTGGGCAAGGCAAGGAGTAACAACACAGAAGTAGATGGCAATGGTAAACAACCTCTGCCGCCATTGTTTTGTGTGTAGACTGCTTCCAGCTTTGACAATATTCCTAATTAGGCGCCAATGAATGTAGGATATTTAAATGACCCTGTCAAGTGCTAATAAGGCTCTTTGGTAACCATCACTCCCTGGAGAGGGAGCTATTGAATGTAAAGCCACCTTATCAGTGAATTGAAGTGAAAATGATTAGAATCCAGCAGCTATTCATTTATTACTATTTTCACTGCATGCTCTTCCAAAAGCTGCTACAGGCATACAAGATGCTTTTAAGAGCTAGTTTTCTATCTATTAAACACTGCTTCACAAAAAAAAAATTGTGAAGAAGGGATCCCCACATAACAAAAAGTGCCATTACAATGCATATATCTCTCTGCATTCCACTGGGTATATAAAGGGCCAGATACTCCACTATCAGTTTTCTGACAACACTCCCCTGTCTGATGCCAGCAGAAAAGACGGGTTCAGGGATTTCCTTCCTCCCTCCTTCCCTCCCTCTCTCCCTTGCTTAATGACATCTCTCACAGTGAAGGAAGGAAAGATAGCATTTACTTTCAGAAGAGGGAACACTGGATTTTACAAGAAATGACCTCTTTCCACAAGCCTTTGCAATACCAGGGATTACTAACTCATAGACTGGACAGAAAAAGAAAAAAGCTTTATTTCTTGTCTGTCAGCATTATCACTTAATTATTGTAGAAAGAAAGCAGGAGTGTGAGGTAAATCACATGCCATCTTTAGAAGGGCGTGCAGGTTTATCTGCCTTCCCTCCTCTAAACATGTGATACCCAGAAATCACTTTTTTTCTGAATTGCCCTTCTACAGCTGAAGAGCAAGGGCTGAGGGATTAAAACAATGACAGTATGTCAAACTGATCTTAAGTAAGAATGAGGAATCTGAGCTTTCATCTTCAAAACCTTCAGTACCTTGCACCCTAAACTATGGTTTTGAGTTTTAGTACAACAGCTACCTGAAATTCTTTCTCTTTGGAGGCTCAGCAGCCCAGAAGTGTTCAGGGTGCAGGTGTAAGCCTGTTAAGGTCTAGAAATCAATGGATATTTTTGCTTTAGATTTGCAGTTATTCTCCTATAATGTCTGCAAAGATTGTTCAAACAGGGACCACTTCAAAAACCCAGCTGAAGAAGAGCAAATGGCCTTTCCCCCCCCTTTTTATAGGAAAAGCTAATTTTTCGAGGTTGGATACTAGTTCACATCCTATGCCTGAGGGAATTCCAATTTTCATATTTTATTTCCTGCCACCAAGCCTAAAAGCCAAGGCTACTAGATAAATATTTGCCATGGCATCTCAGGAAATTTTACTACATCTCCTGCCTAATTTGACTGGCCTCCTCAGCTGGAGAATAATTTCAGTCTTCCTCTTTGTTGGGCTAGCGAGGTCACACCAATCAACTTAATGGTGAGAAAACTTGAAAGCCCTTTGAGGTCAATCCTGGAGAGTTCAGTGAGAAATCCAGGATATCCCAGTGTGTGGTGGAAGGCCGTGTGTATGTTGTTAATAACAGGCACTGAGTTCATAATCTGGGTCCAGACCACTGCCAGCTGTTTGTACAGCACTGCTGAAGAGTGTTCTGCAATAATAACGTGCTCATCATCCACTGCTGAAAGTCTCCACAGCCAATGCAGGGAATTCAAGATTTTTTGGGTTACATGGAGGAGAAGGAATATGATTTAGTAACCTACTAGTTTGGACAGACAATGCAAAGCATCAGGTCTGGTATGACAGTAGCTTCTTTGGGAACAGCTGATGCTTTTGTCTAATGAGTTTTTCATGTAAAATGCATGAACAATAGAGACTGGAATCCACATTTCAATTAACACTTTAAGTGTTTTATATCAAGTATTCATAGCAGAAAGGACTTAAGCTCATGTGTGTTCTTGCCCCTAATGAGTGGCCTAACCACTCAGCAAGCATTTTGTTCATACCCATCTTCCTTCTGGCCCACTGAATACTTCATTATTCCATACAGAGTGAAACATATTCAACAGAGAAGAGAGAGAAAGAAGTGATCTAAGAACACCCTGGAGAAGAATAACAAGGACTCAGGTCTCTCTAGGCAGTGGAGCTGTTTGAACCTAACTCCCCTGTCTACAAGGATCCATTTTAACCTCTTTGAGACACAGATTAAAAGGAGCTAGGAGAATGATGAGATAAAAGGCCAAGATGGAATGAGAGGGTACCACCATCCTTACAGAGAAACAAAGCTTCTTCTCTAAGCATATCTGCTTGGCAGATTTAGGTATTTCTCTGCCTAATTCTCTGTATGCATAGCAAATGGGTACTAGAGGACAAGAGACAGGACTGTCATTTTTGTTAGACCCAAGACACATAAATCCCAATGTTTTGGTGCTTTAAAAATGCAACATAGAATTCCTCCCTACAAGTAGTCACCTCCACATCTTTTAGAATACACTAATGACATCTTCAGCCCTCACTCTCCAAGGTATTTGATCCTCAGGTCTCACCGAAGACAGTAAGGCTTAGGCTTTGTGTCCAGGACTACCATCAATTTTACTTCAGTTGTTAAATCAGAGCAGACCATCAGTATCTTTGTTGACAAGAAAGCAGTATAAAAGTTCACCCCTAAGAACAATGGGAAGCCACAGATCTTCCTCTGCCAGAGAACAGGACAGATCAAGTTTAAAGAAAGCTAAGTCCTCACTCTTTCCCTTCTTCCCCTACACATGCATAACATGCTTTGCAATGGCATACACTTCTGTTTGTTTTGTGTGGTTTCCTCAGGCGGTGAATTATCTAGGACTGAGTCTGAGATTGGCTGTTTAGTTTCAGGCTTTACGATAAGCTTTTAATTACAGCACTGGAGTTTCATTACATGTTACTCTGAGCCAGCTGGAAGCAGTTACACTTTAGTCCTCCTCCCCCTCCCTCCTCACCACAGGATGTCATTTCCAAGGCCTTACCCTTCTTGTCTTGATGATTATGGGATGAAACTGCCACATATGGATCTGTATTTTCAGATGAATCAAGCGCATCCTTCCAATCCAGCATGCGTCCCCTAGCATCAAAACCCTGTTGAGCGTGAGAGTCGGAAGTGGTGGTGCTTGGGACTAGGGAACTGGAGTGTCCTGTTTACATTATAAATACAGGTAGGGAAGACAAGTCTCATTAGTCACTTACCACACCACCTCCCCAAGTTCAGGAACACACGCACTGATTTTGCTTCCATGATGGGTGAACATCTCGTCTTATGCTGAGCAGTGTTTCAAAAGTCCTTCCAAGCACAGCCCCAAGGAAACAGGGAATTTGAAATTTCGACATCATGGTGTCAAAGAGGTATGTGCATGCCTAGGGCTGCTGCTGAGCTGATGGTATTGTGTATTTTATTCAACAGAATTAAATGCATGTGGAAGAAGGTGAGTACACTTCATCTGAGTCAAGCATCCTTCGATTGGATTCACTACACGAGCCTGACTGACAGTGAAGTGTCAGCCCATGGTGTCTGACATTGGTTTATTTATAATCAATTTTAAAGACAATATGAAACGGAACAACTTATAAGAAAGACAAAACTGAAGGGGAATGCCGTAAGAACTACAAAATGGCAACACCAGTGTCTCTCTGCCCCATGCCCCCAGATGAATGAAGGACTTCCCAGAACTGCTGTGCCCGCACTGTGGCATTGCCCTCTGGATGGTGAATGTGCAGGGCCTGTCAGATGCTCACACCCACTTGAACACTCGCTATCAGTCCTGTCTGAGCTGATAGCTTTTACATAAGCATGACACCAAACATCATTTCTGCTCAGAATGACAGTGGAGACAATGCCTTCCTACATAGATCTGTCCAAGAACCTGTGACTCCAGCAGCTGCTAGATGATTCGCATGCCCTTTTGCTATTACAACTGCTCTAGACATTGTTACTGTTGTCCTGAATAAGGGTGATGAGCTCCTCACCTGCCAAATACACCCCCACAAACAGCACATTCAGAGGACACGCCCTGCTGGAAACACTGCACAATTGTAACAGTGGTTTGGCTGGGTCAGAAGCATGTTTGTAGACTCCTACTGCCTTTGCAGCTTGATCCTGAGAAGTACGTCAGCATCCAAAATCCCTGGAGTGCTTGGAGTCTACTGTCTCTGAAAGATTACTCCAACTGACTTCCCCGAGGTTCTGGATGCTCCACTGCAGAGGAGCAGAGGGCACCAAAACTCCGTCCACTCTCCAATATTTTGACTGTAAAACCACATGTCTCTGGAAGTTCCGTTTTGTTATGTGCCCCAAAAAGGAATTATTTTCATCAGGACTTGGGGAGCTTTGGGCCTAGTTAATATGATGTGGAATAACTGTATTTCCCCTAACTTACTTCTTTGAAGGAGCCCATCAAAAAGGGGTTTCTGAAACATGCTCAAACAGTAACAGAATTGGATTATTCACAGACAGAATGGCAGGTAATGCTTTTTCTTCAGATAACGCCAGACAAACTGACAGCAGTCCTCCCTTTTCCTGCCTCCTTTTTAAAAGCCCAGCAAATTAATTTTCCCTCCTTAGATGAGCGTATGCCTTGGAGAGAAGTCCAATCACCAGGCTACAGACAGCCCTAGCAGCGACCCTCTCCCTGCTCCTTCCCTTGATGTTGTTTCACTGCTCATAAAAATAATTTGAAACTCACTGGAGCAGAGACAGAGCACCAAAAGGAGCCCAAATTTAAAGGCAATGGAGAAGGCACAGAACTGAACAGGTAAAGCCTGTGCCTCTGTAGTTTACTTTAAACATTCCCTGGCAAAAGCATAAAGCTTTCGGAAGTTGTATTTCAAAAAGGCTGCTTTAAATGTGTTCTAAAGACATCCTGCCCCAGTTCTCAGAAATAGAGAGATGAGTAGCCTAGGTTCCCAATTCATTCTAGCAATCAAAAATCTAAATGTTGTCCACCAATGCTACCAAGTGCACCCACCCATGTGCTTCTATGTATCCAGGCCTTTCACCAACTTAATGAGGTTGAACTACCAATGAAGTTGGCAAAAAGGCTGCTGCTGTTATGGTTGAAAGCAATACTGAAGACTATTGATTGAGGCCTTAGATGAAAATGTCTGTGATTCTCTGTGTATTTTTGAGAAGCTCTTTTCATTTACTGCATAGAATTATATCTGGCAGCAGTTTGGACTGTGTTTTGCACAGGACATGGACAAAACTAACTCCTGTAACTGGTACACTTGGCAGGAAAAAATTGGTCAAATTCACAGTGTTCTCACCACAAAGCCAAACTTCAGCTACTGTAGCTAATTATTAACACAGTTTAGCTCTGCACCTCAGGCTGAAGGCTTACACTGAAAAGGGCAGTGGATTATTTTATATCTCTCATGATAGGAAGTGTGATTTCTTCCAGACGTCTTTAACACAGCAGCGAATTAGAGACTTCATTTTGTTGGAGACAGAGCTTTTAATCTACTTTTAAAAGGCTTTCATAAGCCACAGCATGGCTTGGGAGCATTGGTAACACACAGTTAGATCGATAGTGGACTCTGACCCAAACATGCTGCCTGCTCCATAGCAGTCCCCTAGGAGAGCTACTTTTTTCCAAAAAGGCAGATAGACGTCCAGCAACTGAAAACACATGTCCTCTTGAAGTAGGAATATGCTGGAGTGTGAAAACATTCACCCCTACAAGCATTTTATACTTGTCAATTCCTCAGCTTATCCCCAAGAATGGGACAGAGAACAGGCCAGAGAATGGAAATTATGAAATTTCCATGTCTTCTTTTCCCTAAGGGCTAAACCACAGTGCCAGCATTCATGGGGCTCCAGTCTACAAGTTAACACCCCATTCAGCAACCACAATAATGTGCACAATAGTTGGTCAGCCTACAAATAGTGCTGCACTCAACATAAGAAAGCAATTAGTCATAGCTGGATGAGGAGGCTAAAGTGAAGAAAATCTTGCCAAGGACCAATCATATTTGATGGCCTGTGTTTGATATACATTTATATGACCATATCTCTGTCCAGACACTTGCACTTTAGGTGTGCTTGTATGAGAATTTCAAGGAAAAGACATTAAGTATGGTTAAAGCAAAACTTTTCTTAGTACAGTAATCTAGACAAAATATATGCCCAAGGGACCCGTTTTCTGGAAAAAAAAACAAAACACAGCAACGTTTTCTTGAACCATATGAGGCAAATACATCAAGAACTTCTTTGTAATGGAAAGCTAAGGTTTTGTGAAGGTATTAACGTGTACCAGATGGTTGTTAGGTAGGCAAGGGTTTCACACAAATGCAAGACATCCGTCTATTCACAATGTAACTACTGTGTTAGTCTAGTACACACTGAGAAGCAACCACACCTAATGAAAAATAAACTTTCTTCCACTTGATTTTGAGGAACCAGGGCAAGAGCAGGTTACACCTTAACAGCCTGTCCCACTCATGTTAGAGCTGCATTCTGCAAATACTTAGTACTGGGCAGTGGCTGCTCCCTTAAGCAGTATTGCTGTGTCCTGTAAGTGCCTTAATAGCCAGTCCTGCTGGGTGAATTTCACCTCTGAGCAGAGTATCATTACGAATGTATGAGCTAGTTAGGATTCTCTCATAAACAGAGAAAAGACTGAAGCAGCAGGCAAGCCAGTCCTGGCTCTCTCACACACAGCCATTTTAAAATCTTTACAATGTGCTATATAGTTTGCAACAAGTAGCAGGCCTTTTTTTTTTTCCATTACGTAACTTTTACCACTCTGACTGTGCAAACAGATTTTGCTGCAATTTCCAGAAGCTTTAGCATATCTGAGATGTGGTTGGTACCTCTATGTTAATATTGGTTAATAACTAAACATCTAAAAATACCCAGCTGTGCCTTTGTTTTTAAACAAACCTGTAAAAACAGTAGACACGGTGCTTTTAAAACTTCTTTGTTTAAAACAAACATGTAAACATAAAAATAAAAACTTTTAAGAAATCAGTTTTAGTTGCTCCATTATTTGCAAAAACTTTTCATTTGGAATCCTGTAATCAAGTAACAGAAGGAAAGTAAAAGCATTTAGTGTCTACAGGAACTGATAATGATTCATAAGGGCTGCACTTCTGTAACTGTAGCTCATTCTGAAGTGCACTTGTAAAATAAAAGGAGGTTTTTTTTCTGGTTTAAAACAAAGACAGGGATTCAATAAGTATTTCATAGTTGCTCTAATATGCACAAGTCATTACAATCTCAGAGGTTAAGATGTCTGCACGCTATCCTATTAACAGCTATAGCAACCTAATTAGACAATTAGAGGGAAAGGCAAAATCAATACTAAAGAGAGAGAAAAGACTATGGCTAGGGGCAAAATAAGGGCCCAATTCACTAAAAATTGATGTTTCCAAAGATAACTGAAGCTGCTTAAAATTTTGCAGAGGAATCTAGCCTCATCTCCTTATTTCAATACATGGCTCTTGCATTACTTCTTCTGCAGCCAGACCGTCAGCCTGCTATCTTCTTGGTTGTCAAAAGGGCTGCAGTTTAACCTGTGTGGACTTTGCACTCTACTTGTTTAGAACCAGTCACATGAGACTGTTCCAGAAAAGGGTGTCCACTGTCCACCTGCCAAATTCAGGAGCAGGCTGATGACAAGAATACAAAGATGAAATGCTTGGTTCTCCTTTTATTCATGTTGCTGCAGATTGGCAGCAAGTCTGTTGAGGTGAGCTGATTTATAGTAGAATAAATCAAGAGAATTGGACATTAAGTCTTCTTTTGTAATTGGAGTTTCAGATGTCTTTGGTTATATTTAGCTCACTGTATCCAAAAGCATCCTGAGAATTTGGTTGGTATTCTGATACATCCCAGCATTCTGAGGTTTAATCTATTACAAAATGTTATTACTTATGCACTTAATGTACTCAGTAACATTAAAATGCATCATTTATAAAGTTTTTGTTTTCTCAAGAAAAAATTACTCAAAGTAGTCACTGTAGTTAGCAAACAGCAGAATGTTTACTGAGATGATTTACTACCTCATGGTCAAATTTGTTACACTCCTGGAAGATCAGTAGATGTGACTAGCACATTTCCTTTCATATTTGGCCATGGTAGATGAAAAAAAAGACTGAATGCAGTAATACCAGAATGAGTATTTTAACTAGATTCCAAAGAGGAAGAGTTTATTTGCCCAGAGACTACATTATCAAGATGTACCTGAGGAAGGTCAATGGAATAATTTGTGAAAGATGGAGGATGACTGGAACCCATGTTAATGTTGGGTCAGCATTTCTCCATTGCATCTGTCAATAGGATCCTACTTTAAGAGCTGGGTTAATTCATGGAGCCTGGCTTTGGGCTTGACAGGCCTGGATAGTGAAATGGACTTCCTTTTGTTACCTGGGACTTTCTGTTACTCCCTGGGACCGTAGATTTTTTTCATGCTACTGCTTGCTTGAATCACTTTTCTGCTTTCCTGGTCAAATTAAAATATCAGCTTTTCCTAAAGTCCCTATTAATAAGGTAGCTGACAGGATCCAGAACCACAACCGCACAGCTATGACCTTATAGCCTAAGAAGGTGCTTAGAAGCAGGAAACCTAGAACATTTCTGTCATGTCAGCACTATGCCCAAGGCAATTTTTTTTATCTTTACATTCAGCAGTACAGATTTTATTACTGTACTTTAATTACTATTCTGTGCAATTTTCAAATGAAAGAACAATCTCTATATGCAGATGAAACCATTAATCTTCCATACATTATGAAGTAAGTCTCAACTTGTTTTTGATTTTGTACATTTCCTTCACTGGTTTTCATTATCATACTTTCAAATAAGTTTCACCTGCACATTTTCCATTTCCTGGTAATAAACAAAATGGGAATTTGATTTTATTTTTATAAATGTTAAACAGTATTACTGTGCCTCCAGTTACTTATATTTTGCTTTACTGAGATGTCATTGGTTCCATTTTGTACTGACTTATTTTGTGGGCATGAGATGAAACATTCAATCAAATATTTATTGCAGCTGCACACTTGCTACATTCAGCCAAACATACAGTGCATATGCCCTAGCTCTGGTGAACTGTTAGTCTTGTGAAGTCTGAAAACAACTTCACAAGCAAGCTCCTGTCTCATGTGAAATTTGCCATTGGCTTCACTGGGAGCACTACCACACATCCTCTTAGCTTGTGGGTACTTGTCTTTGTTCAGGATGTCTATAAAGAGAAGCTACTGCAGTATAAGTCTAGGTTTGAATTTAAAGTGATTATTTATTCTTCACTAATTCCTCATGAAGACATTTATTCTGCACACCAAGTACCAGCATAATCTACTTCAAATATACAGAACAAAGAGATGGAAAGTACAGTGAGCACAGATTAATGGCTGCCTCATGGGAAACTGCTACTCTAGGCTTGCAGAAATGCTCCTCTTCAGCTCAGGTCATTTAATTTCCTATGAGAATCCCTTTTATTTTTTACAGACCAGGCCTCATTCAGGCATTAAGATACAGCAAGCATAAATGACTCACCCTAGGAAAGATGGAAATCTTCAGGAATCTAGGTATATCCTAGTCTCAGTTCATATGGGTAACAGGTTAATTTTCCTAATGAGAGACCTTTCTGCAACCCAGGAACAGTTCTTCTCCTTTCCCTAAGGCAACTCTGACTGGCTGCTGTAGCAGTTATTACACCAGTCTGGACTACTCATGAGTGGGCTGTGAGCTGCTATCTTGTTTCTTCCTGGCAAATAGATAAGATGCCTCACTATACCCGTGTTCCTTTGAGTGTTCATATGAAGCATGATCTTAATTATGTCTGCTGTCATGCCATTAAAATAGGCCATATCTGACTTTAATTCAATGGAGACAATTTTGAAGGAGGATTAGAAAAGAGGGATTGAAAATCAAAAGTTATGACTTAATCCTAGTTGTGAATAGTGAATCAGGCCCGCAAAGGTGAGACAAAGCAAGTTAAAAAGGGTTAACAGCTGAGTACAGGAGCTACTAGGTAACAGAAGAATCTGGGGAGACTTTTTAAAAATACCCACAAACTGACCATACACTGTGTCGTATGACATTTCATGATCAGGTGAAGCAGTTGCAATGTCTATGAACAAAATAAATTGGGAAGAAACATTAAATAAAACAGAAGTATGAAAATACTTAAAAGTTTAGTAAATAGTAATTCCTCCAAAATGAATTTGCTGTCAGTAAATCATGAAACTAAGAACTTCCTTACCATTCAGGGCTACGAAGGAATCTGAAAGACAAATAACAGGGGAAAAATCATTATTTCTTTCTTTTTTTTTTTTTTTCCTTCTTAATAGTTTGCTCCTAGCAACCTTTTATGCTTCAGTTGGTATTTATATGTATGTGATTATTACCCTAAGAACCCAGACAAAACTAATATTCAGACATACCCAAACCAGTATCTGGCTTTGAAAGTGTTCATGACCAGCCAGGTGCATTGGATATGGAGTGGGAACGCCAGTGTCCTCCCTGCCACAGTTTGCTTTACAAAGTAAGGGTTCTAATGTAAAGGAAGGCAGTACAAGTGATGCAGCCAGCAATGTGAGTCAGTGAGGACAAATCTCAAAAGATTCAGGATCACATGAAGAAATGAGTTCATCTGGGCTAGCAGGGAGTGAAATCTACTCCCGTGCAATGTCAAAGTTCAATGCATCATTCAGGGTAAAGAGGGATTTAAGCAAGGGTGTGGGCTTTGTTGCTCTTTGCACAGGAGCAGTTCTCTCTCCATGAGCACGAAGTGGGGGTTCTGAATAATTTCCTACCCTTCTTTTATATTTAACTGACACCAGGTACACTCCATGCCTGTCTAACCTATTTGTCCAAGGAGAACAAAACTGTCTGAAAACGACAAAGTTTCACCAGCTGGGAACTGACCTGATTTTGGTGCTAACCCATTTTAGAGGGAGCACGGGACATACTAAGTGTACACCCCCCTTCAAAAAACTTAAGAGATGACCAACAGAAACTTATCTTAGGGCAGAAACAGAAGAAGGTGTAGTTAAGATGGGGAGGTCAGTAGAGATTGAATTCCTCATACTTCCCCAGGCACAGTGATCACAGTAATAATTGGCACTTGAACATCGATGCACAAGGCAGGAGAAAGCTCTGGCCTGCACTGTATCTCACAGCACACTCTGGCCCTCTGTTATTTTGCTCCATATTCCAAAAGTAATGACTCACTGTACATTACTTTTTCAGCTTCAGTAATTTTATTGTATCTACAGCCATCAGTGCAATTTGCACCAAAAGGAATGTGATTCTTGATTTTCTAAGATTTATGAATAATATGTGGTACTTGGAATTAAACCAACCTTGGCAAGTACATGTGTAATGAGAACTTCTCCTGAAAACAGATGTTGGTATTCCTGAAGGCTCAGAAATCAGCATGCAAGGTTCCTTTGAATGAAGTGCAGGCTGTGTGCACCTCAGTGCAAAAAGTAAATGTTTAAAGACTGTATTTAAGATTCTAACTCATATTGTCCACATCTAAGGTTTATTGTTAAAATTTGCAGGGTCAATAGTGCCTGTCTCTTCATACCACTATGCTGTCCAGCCTGTGCATAAAATACACTGATTCACAAACTAAGTAGCTCCCACTTCTTGATGCAAACCCAAAGCTGTATTTTACTGTGTGGGAATGTAGTCCCTGTTACAGTCTACACCAAGAAACCAAGCCACTTCTGTATATCTACATAAACAACCCAACCACCATTGCTAATAAAGACAATGAATATTCCATTATGTCATTGTTATAATCAATATCCTCTGGCATTGTTTTCTCACTACATAACTGCTTTGAAGTTTGAAGTTTGTATAAATCACACCAACTGGGCAGTTTTTGTCAGATACATTTATACAACTATTGCTCTTCTGAACCTGCATCATTAGCCACAATTCCTGTTCCTGTTGTGGCCTACACTTCTACAGAAGAATGCCCAACAGGTAATGGTGATTTGTGGCATTCAGAAGGATGCTGTGACACATGGTAAATAGAGGGTAAAAGCTTTGCTTACTTTGGCAGTCACCCAGGCCATCCGTATTGCCATGTTCTATGTCCTGTTCAAATGCCAGTCTAAATAATAGAAAGAAACAAAACAGTATGAATAACAACAGTCACCACCACAAAGAAATTATCACATGTGCAACTGAAATAAAGCCCTGCTGTGAAACTGGATATTTGTTTGGAACTTTTACAGAAAGGCTGAAAACTTGCAACATAGATAGTTGGGTTATTCATCATTGCTTAATGATTTACTGGCTTCTGATGATGCTTTTGTCTTTTTATTACTACTTTTTTTAAAAAAAAAAACAACTAGTAATAAAACTTTTTTTTTTTTAAAAAAAAAAGTCCTTTGAATGCATCGTTGTCAAGGGAGGCAAACAAATAAATACTTTTAAAAATAACATATTATCAGAAGCAATTAGGATCCTACCTTAATTTGTCCATATAGAAGACAAGGTGCATAAATACTTTGATGTGAAAAGGAAGCTAAGCCATTGTGTAGGTGCTATGATGAGGAAGACAACTTTCATTTCAGCAATCATTTAGATACTGTGCTCAATAAGGTTGTAAGGTGTAAGGTCCAGTTCACAGGAGACATTCCACTGAATTCAAGGGGCTCTACTGTGAAAAACACTCACAGGCTTTTCTAGCTGACATACAAGGTTTACGTCCTACCCTCTGCATGTGATTTTGAATACCTAGTTAAGCTTCTTCCAACTTACTGTGTGGTCAAAAGTGAAAGACAAGAGCCTTGGAAAACCTCCTACACAAGTTGTAGACAAGGGTCTACATTAATTAGGATCCTACCCTTGAGGACTAATAACGCTTGCAGGCACCTCATTCCCCACTCCACATTCTTAAAACTCCTTCTCATCTGTCACCTACTCCTGGAGAGCACCTAACATTTCTGCCTCCTGATGGTTAGTTTGGAAGTTCAGAACATACATGCCTGATCTGAATCCCCTTCCCAAGTACTGAACAGGGAGTGACCAGCCTTGTTTGCCTCTGATCTGCATCACCGCAAGCTATGCTGTCTCTGTCTCAGTGGAACTATTGATAAACACAGGAGCTGCTTCTAAAAGTAAGGTATGGAAGTTCTTTACAACTTCCATGAAAGTGAAAAAAGACACAAGCACATTGAGAATGCTGAGAAAACCTGATGTGGGCAGAGGTGCATTTTAACATTACCAAATGTCCAGTCATGAACAGTCTACACTCTCTTAGCAAAACATATACAGACAGATGTAGCTACAGCATCGTCAGTGGACAAAACAATTTTAATTGAAATACCAAATAAAGAACAAGACATAAACACAGGGATGACAACTCATCCACTATGAAAGCATGTACAGAAGCAGAGTTAAGTGGGGCCAGCCACAGGGCTGTCGAGGTTGTTACACTTCCATCACTACCTTGAAGAAGTATAGTGGTACCTCAGAGTGGACAAGCATGTGGTGTGTCAGATGTGGTGAATAAAAGTGAGCTCTGAAGTGGATCTTCCCCTTGCAAGAAGGTCTTAGTAACCACATTGAAACAAACCTTCAGAGACTTTCATTATTATAAAATAATTAAATTCTACTGTTAAGCAAGGGGATATCCAGCACTTCTCTGAATCTGCTTTAAGGTCTTAACTATGCTCTGTGATTCCTCTTAGTAATGCACAGTAAATTACAAGGACTGGTTTTGTTTTCAGTGGACAAATTGCTTCAGTAATTTAATTTGGATTCTACTGCCTCTTTAATCAGCTGTGATGGCTCCAGTGTGGGCCAGTCCAGACATACCCATCCAGTTCCCTCCTTTCAATAACATGCGGACCTTAGTACAGCTCTTTCATTTTCTTCTTCCTCCTCTTTCAGTGGTTACCAATCAGCTGAGAGTTCACATCAAAAAAAATTGTGAGACATTTCAGAGGTGAATGCAAATAAGGTAGAAACAAACACTTCCCACATTTTTCGTTCCCTAAGCGCCCCATGTTTCAAATAGCTAGACTTGAGACTGCTCGGCGCCACTGCCAGAGCTTCATGGCCCTTCACAGCCAGAGCCCTTACTCACTTTGAGCCAAGGACCAGCTGTGTGCACACCCCACTCTCCTTCACCCATCCGCAGTAGGGGTCTCTGGATGCTATGCAGGCCCTTGAGAAAGAAGAGAATCATAGAATCATAGAATGTTTAG
>JANHGL010008977.1:62077-102085 GCA_024611195.1 Ceyx melanurus
TATTGTTAAATTTAAGATAATAACTGTCCAAACCAGGACAGGAGGCCCTTCTGAAAGGTCATTCAGACTGTCGTAAGGATAGGGAATCTGGGACACGTGGGACCTTATCGCCCTCTACAACTACCTGAAAGGAGGCTGTAGTGAGGTGGGTGTTGGTCTCTTCTCCAGGGTGACTCGTGATCAGACAAGAGGAGATGGGCTCAAGCTGCACCAGGGAAGGTTTAAGTTGGACAGCAAGAAAAATTACTGAGAGAGTGATGAGGCCTTGGAACAGGCTGACCAGGGAGGTGGTGGAGTCACCATCCCTGATGATGTTAAAAAAACATGTAGATGAGTGGCACTTCAAGACATGGTTTAGTGGCCATGATAATGTAGTAGATGGTTGGACATGATGATCTTGAAGGTTCTTTCCAAACTTAATGACCCTATAATTCTATATTTCTATAAATCTTTCTCTGAAAGTGTCTCTCCATGGTTTATGAATTACTTGCTACAAACAGATAACATTTCTTTATGTTCTTTTTACTGTAATTAAGAAATTACATACTACCACCATCATCACCATTATTTTTGAAACAAAAGAACCCATTTATTTACACTATATATAGAAAAAAAATATATATTTGGAATGTGCTATAAAGTTTGTCTTTCATGAGGCAGATAATTCCACCCCAGACACAGCAGTACTTATTACAGCCCTTTAGCCACAATCTCTGTTAAATGTGGCTGAAATACTTGCAAACACTTAAATCTTCAGCAGATTAGCTGAAGCATTTCCACGTGAGCAGCAGATTCTGCTTTCCATTATCACACCTGCTGAAGAGGACTGACATTACCACGGTGACTTCTGCATTATATTTACCACTTATTATATAGTCAAATCTAATAAAGTTCAGCAGGGTTTACACTAAGAGAAGGTCAATAAAGAAACCATTTAGTCAGGAATTCATGAAGACAAGTGCAAAAATACCACTAAATTAACAGCCCAAATTAGTCTCATTAGTAAGGACTTACTTTTCTGAACTACTGCAGTAGAAATCAGTTAACTGTATTCCATGCAGAATAAATCATTATTAATCACCATACTTTTCTCCTCTACCTACAACAGCTGGCAACATCACATTGAGATTTTTTTTGCTTTACAATAAAATCACATTCCCTTTCCTTCTAGATCTAGAAAAGGGCACACCACAGTATGTTCCCTAACTTCCTTTTAGTTCCCTTCCTTCCTTTACTTCATTCCTTTTTAACAACTCTAAACTTTAGAGCTGTTAATGAGCATATCCTACCCATTCCTCATTAAAGTTCACGCAAGCATTGACTTTCTTTGATTTTTTGCAGAAGCTGGATGCGGCCAGAAATGGTGCCTCACATTGGTCTGCCATCATATTCTCATGAATCCAGGAAACACTGAAATATTGAACCAGGCAACTGAGGCTTTAGGCAATGTTTATGGTGGTGAAGTTAATCCCAGAGAAGGGAAGCCTTCCATGCAAGTGATTTCTTTATGCTGCCTATTTTCAGTTGTTATTCATTCCCTTTGCTATCTTCTTGATTTTGGCATTCTGGACAAAAGAGACACGGTTCTAAGGCAAGCCTGGGCAGCAGAGCAGAAAGCAAGAAGTTTATCTCCATCACTTTACCTGCGAACAATGCAACATTGGCATGCTTTGCATCATAGGGGCACCTAGCCATTCCACTGAATTCATCTCCCAGGAACTCCAGGGTATCCATCTGAAAAATTAAAGGTAGCTGCTCAGAGAGAAAAACAAGACTTCTTACCCAAGTTGAGGCTTATGACAGTGTTTCTGCTTTTCTTTAGTTGTGGCTATTCATTAAAAAACAGACAAAGACGATGGTGTTAAATATAATCAGTCTGAAGAAAGTGTGTCCAGTAAGTCAGGCATTCTTTTGGAGCTCATCACTTTTACCCTGACATGTTTTACAAAAGTCTTCATTCTATATTTTATCTATACACAAGCTTCCCGTTGAACTGCAGCAGGCTGCATGGCCTGTGGTTCTGGCAAGGATTCAAAATTTATCCTCAACAGTGATCCGACAGAAGTGCTCTTATACACAGAAAAGACTGCAAGCCACAGCAGTCAGGAAAAAGCAACACTAGGACAGTTATCTATGTGTGCATTTTTATCCCCAAAGTCCAGAGATCCTTCTGCTCTAGTCTCAACAGAGGTGCTTTCTTCCTTGATTTGCATACTTAAAAGGATGCTCTCCAATTCTTACTCTATCATTTCAGTTTGTGTCACAGAGAAATCCTCTTACCATCAGGCAAGAATTAATCTGTACGAGAAGTGTAAAATCTGAGGTTCAAGTGCAACTCCTGGGAAATAAATTCACCCCAGGCACTGATAATGATACAAATATACAGATGAACTTTACATTAAGTTCAAGAGGGTTTAGTGAGCTACAGGGGAAAGGTACAACTATTTCCTCTTTAAGACTCTTATACTAACATATTTTGGGAATAAGAATATTTTTAGCATACTCAAGTAGCTTGAGTAGCTCATATGTATAAATCAGAGATTCATGTACAGGTTTGCAGAGGATGAAAAATAACCCACTTAGCATCGCCAACTACTTTATCAACTTTCAGCTCATATGTTACATCACCCATCTCCTCCAGTTAAGTATTTGTTATTATTTGTTTTTCTGTCATGTGTCCTTCCCATCACAATCCACTCTGAAGGGAATTGGTTGTGTTTACACAAAGGCTGAAAAGCATTTCACATGACAGTGATAGGAAACAAGTTACAGTCCTGATCAACTTTGCTTGCACTGAGCCCCAATTCATCCACACTTCCACTGGCAGAGTGAAGGGACAGCCCTGTTTTCTGTTTGGCACATCTTTGTTGCTCTCTAAATGATACAGAAAGACATGAAGGAAAAGCCAGGGCAGGTGTTGGAGAGACCTGCTGAATCCCAGAGGTATCACTATTGAAGCCCTGCAGCTCAGCCACAGGTGAGGTAGTCTGCAGAGGCCATGCATCACAGGGAACAAAACACCTGCAGTAAGGGTAAGGACGCTTATTTATATCTCTCACATCAGGATGCCAAGGAAATCTGTATTTGTTCTAAAACACAGCTTTCTAGCATGTGGACTTGTTAGCCTCATTTATGGCATTGAGAGCTCGAAAAAGACTAACTGTTCTAGAGGACTAAACACAGCACTGAGACTGCTACAAGCAGGATGCAAGGCAAGGAAGAAAAGAAGAAACATCTCTTAACAGAGCAGCTACTTGTACAGCACAGTTACTACGATGCAGGATTGCATTTTTTATTCAAATTTGATTTTTCCTCCACAGATTGAAAGAAAGACTACCCTGAATTTCTTGCCTGTGTTTCCTAGACTATAGTCATCATAGTGGCTAAACAAGGTACAACAACATCACAGAAAAAACCAAGGAAGAGCAGCAGTCACAAATGAAAACCAGTAAGGAAGTAGTTTTCTTGGATGTTAATGATTTACTCTCTTCTTTATAATAACTCTGAACTCAATTAAATGAATGAGCTCCACAGCTTCCATTTCTGCTATGTCCCCAACACTAATCTCAGGTGTTGCTGTGCTAAACCTGAGAATGTCTTGAGAACTGGCATTGGGATTAACAGTACAATAGAGACATTTGAAACACATTACCCCAAAGGTAACCCTCAGCATCAGTCTCTAACTTGATGTGGGTGTCTGTGATAAGCGAAGAAATGTTCTAAGGAGTGACCACATCCCCAGGCAGAGATCTGAATGACTCTGTGCCTATGGAGGGCAATGTAAAGTGGCAATAAATGCTTGATGTTCACATACCTTGTAGTTCCTGCAAGAAGGGTTGAATGCATTTGTTCCACAGATAAACAGTGTATCTTCATTTCTTTTCAGAAGAACCTTAATGAAATTATGACACTCATCCTGAAGAAAAAAGCAATAAAATGTATTTCACGTACTGCATTTTGGGTGTCTGCTTTAATTTTTATGCTATTATATTTCATTGTCAGTTCTAAAATGAAGTTGGTTGATAGTCACTGTGATATTCTGGGCTTTATTTCAACTATATTTAACTGACAATGAGCAAGACGGAATTGATTTATATTCTAGTGGTTTAAAAATGGTTACAAAGAACTGAAGATATGCCATTCATATTATATCTCAGATTTTGCTATTGTTCACACAGGTGAATCTTGTATGAAAGCTGCTGCTTTCCTCAAGAGTGAAAAATCTGATATATCTATGTTGCTGCAAGATAGCTGCATCACCAATGCAATATTTTGGCATAAAGTATCTGCAACTAGAAGAGGAAGCATGTGTAAGAGTCTGTATCTAATTCTAATCTACTTGTGCCAGTCATATGTTACAGAAGGTTAAAATTGGTGTGAGAAACAAGCTATCTACAGCTGTAGGCATTCATGCTTCTGATGCTTTACACAAACTTCTCAGTAAACAGCTGCGGGAGGATGGACAGCAGCACTTAGCTTTTGAGGCAATGGTAAGCAAAATCAGTACACTAAGCATTATGTCCAAAATCCTTAGTGCTTTAAGTATTTCAGGATATTGCTGTGGCTCCTGTTGTAATGTTTTATCTCATTAAAAGTAAACTATTTTTTTCAAATTAAAGCCTTCAGTAAATTGATGGAAAAAAGCAATTACTGGCAAGAAGTGAATGGCATGATCCATTCCACATCACAGATAGCAGCCTGAGATAATTGTGAAGCAACTAAACTAAAGTGGCAGATGCAAAAGAAATGAAAATTGCCTACCTTATGTTTTCCCTTCATTCTGCATGTGTCTACATCAGTTTGTCTAGATTTCCATGTCAATTTCTGCAAGGATCAAGAAAGAAATCAATTAGAGCCCAGAAGCTGTTTCAAATTATTCCAGAAGTAGAAGTCCCTCAGGGTAGACTAGTTGTTAAACATATAGTTACTGAAAGCTTTCTGCACCCTTTCTCCATGATTAATTCACCACAACAATGAAAGATCAGTGGTGTGAAGCATTCACTTAATTTTGTGTTGCCATCTATTCATTAAACTAGAAACCTATCCCTTTCATTTAAATCATCAACCAAGGGAATTCAGCAATAGGCCAACTTTCAAAAATGCATGCACTTTTCTAAAAAGTACTAGATGCTTTCTTCTTTTAATTTGATATTGTTCTGCAAATAAGGATAGGTATTTATGGGCTATAAACCCTAACTGGATTATAAATTAAATTTTTATTTTAGAAGATTATATTTTAGAATAGCAACTAAATTCAGTTAACTCTAATCACTTCAGTTGAGTGAACAGGCTCAAAGAGCCCTCCACCTATCAAGACACTGATGATTTTAGATGCTCAGACTCTTCCTTCAGAACATTTACAGGTAAATCCCAACCTGGATTTTTTCACACTGTGTTTCAAGAGTGGTCAGATTAACGATAGTAAAATTTAACTTAAAACCACATCACCTAACACCTTAGATGTTAGATACTGCCACAATATTCCTGACAGTGTTTCATATCAATAAACTGAGGTGCTGTACAATCATTACAGGCTCCAAGTTGAAAGAAAGTCTCCTACAGCACAATTAATTCAGTGCTCAAATTCACATGATCTCTGGGACCTAGGCTGTCTCTGGCATACATTCCACAGTATGAATGCAATGCAAAGGAGATGAAGGGAGATTATTTCTAGTATGTTTATGTTAATATACAATATGATAATCCAAACAAAGCTCTTCTTAGTTGGGATGTAACTTCCCATGGAGACAATGTGAATACATCTACAAAGTGAGGTTCTAATAAGATTTTATTTAATGAGTACTTGAATGAGCAAATAAAATCTGTGTATATGGAAACACATAAATAATACTTGTTTTTTATTATGAAAGTTTCTCTACACTTAATTGGTATAGTATAGCTGTTACAGAAATCTGCTGAATACAAATGAATAGATGTTTGACAGATGTTCCATCAGGGACCTCACTGTATTTCAGTACAGATTGCTTATCAACCCAGCTAAATCACTTATCAGAAATTCACAGAGGACATGATTGCTATTCTAGCTTTCCCCAAATACGATTAGCTATGCCATCTTACTTGCTTATTACAGTTTTTACAGCAGAGCTGGCAAGTTTTTTTTAAACAATGTCATCCTCCTATTTGTTTGAAGGTTGTTCTAGTGTTCTTGGTTTCTGGATGATGATAAAAGCTACTTACTTTGCTAAAATAAATTTCTTCTGTGTGTGGTGTGTCCATATCAACAGTATAAATATGGTCCCTGTAAACAAAGGCAAATAAATACAAAGTCAGATGGAGTAGTCAGTTCATCTTCTCTGTAGAGAGCTATCTATCACAAGAAAATCCATAATCCATTCAAAAAAAGATCACAGGTCTTACCAGGGAACATTACTGACAGCACTGCCTGCTTCTCCCAGGAAAACACTTCCATGTATAAACTGTTTTCCTTCTCATTTAAGAAAAAAACAGAAAAACGCTGCAAAACTTCAGAATATTTTTTTCCCCCAAAGCAATTATTTGAACAAATGAGATTTTCAAAAGGAGATGAGTCTCATATAATTTCTGTTCTACAGGTCCTACAGCAGCTGCCACAATCCAGCATGCAGGTGTTTTTGCATATCATGAAATCAGCTGCAACAGCTCTTAGGAAGCTTTTGCCAGATTCCTTGGCTAGCACTCACTATGCCACATTTAGCCTCTCAGGGTTAAAAATAAGTTAATGGTAGTTTTTCTGGGGTTGGGTTTTTATTCTTTTTGTTTTTGTTTTTGTTTTTTTCATTATGTGTCTAATTTCAGCAGTGATAATTTGATTGACAATATGGTATGCTGAAAACCACAAAACTATTCTCTGAAATCATTCTTCTCTTCACACACTGGTGGCCAAACTACATTGTAAAATACTCTTCTGAAAAAAAGGTTCACATTTCTTGCCTGCTTGCTTGCATTGTTTCCTGTTTTCCTGAGAACCTGTTCATTTCTACAATTAGCTGTTAGTGTCTCCTTGGAAAGAGAAACAGACTCAGCTGCACGGTAAAGAGATATTTGTAAACACTCTCCTCTGTAAACTGAAAACAGGGACATCTCTCTACGGAACCTAACATTTGAGAAAACCCACCAACCCATAGTGCTGCAGTAAATTCCACATCAAATCCGGACTAAGCATCTCATTATTTCTTGCAATACCATTGGCTTTTTTTCAAAATGCAGGAAGCTGTGTAGGTGTATCATGATCCAAAGAATTTTAAGGGTCTGCTGGAAGTAGCATACACACTGTTTTCATTTTCAAAATCACTGCTCTCAAAGTTAGCTTAATTTTACTGGATTTTAGGGAAACAGTTCTAGCCTCTTAAATAAAGCAAACACAAAATACTGCTATAAGAGGAATAAGCAATGCTTCTCTTATGTGGAGAAAAGAGGCAGCATTGTTGCAGAGCTTTTAGAAATCTACTGTCTGCTCTGACACTTGAGGCTGTTGGCTTTCTAAGATGTCAAACTGAGGAGTTGTGAATTTTGTTCTCATCTATATCTGTAAACAACCAGTGATTTAATGTTGGTTCAATGCTTCAGTTTATTATTGCCTGATTTTACTGGCAGAGAAGTGATCTGGGTTGGTGCTGGACTAAAATAACTTATTAGCATGATACCAACTTCATAGATTACTGCATAGTTCCCTTTTATGTATGTCAGTCACTCTTTGTTGCTGTCATTTGTACTACGCGAAAGTGGGAACAAAATCTCTTGAACCGCAAATTATGTGTGGCCGAAGCTCTTAAAACCTTCTTCCAGCTATTTTAATCATCAGTCTTTCTTTCCTTTCTTTTTCTTAAACAAGAGTTAGAAAATACAGTGGTGCTACTCCAAATGAGCCCTGAGTTACTTAGTTCCATTCTCAAAAAAACTGCTTTCAGAAGCTGTTTCAGTTCAAGAAACTTTCAGCTTTCCAGTTCAAGAAACAGTCCAAAGAAAACTCACATAATTTATGGGATAATATGAAAAAGGGTTAATATCAGACAAATTACATATTTTCTCATCCCATATGTGCAACAGTAGTTTCTGACAATGTCGGCAAAGAGCAAAAGAGCTGTCGGATTCATGGGAGGGCTCTCTCACCACACACAATGTGGGATTGTCCTTGCCCTCCTTTTCCCACTGCTGCCCAACTGCTTCTATCTGCTTGCTGTGGTATGTGTACAGCTCAGTGCTAATTAAGTTATTCTAACACAAATTGACTTAATCCTAGAGCTTCCGTTTTTCCCACCTCCAGTCAGCAGAACTGAGTTTTGTTGCCATGGCATAATCTTGTGGAGAAAGGGAATTTAAATAATGCCACCGGCTGTGCATGACCCTTGGCCGCTTGGTGCATCATCTGGAAGTGTGTAACTGCAAATGAGGAAGGAGCCATCCCTATGCTCCATGGGTTCAATAAACAGTTCTGTACATACATATGAGGGGTGGCCGATAATGTGAACAAAAGCTGCCACTGCAAAAGACAACTGGGAGGAGGAGACATGGCAAACTTAGAAAAGGGTGTGTGTGCTCGGGCATGGGCGAGTGAGAGAGAGACAGCAAGGGAGTACCCTTCCCACGAGAAAAAAAAAGGACTTGGTCCTTTGCAGACTGCAAGCCAGATACTCAGGCAGCATGGGTTTCATGGACTTCAGTGGAATTATTCTAATTTATTTTGCCTGGGTATCTATGACTGATAACATGAAACAAAGCCTTTCTGAAGCAACACGGAATTTTATTTGGTAATAGCTAATACAAAAGTCATGCATCCAAATAAGCAACTGACAGAAATTTTGTACTATGACAGTTGCTCAGGAACAAATGTTAGCAGTTCTCAAATCTGAGTGCTCTTCTGAGCATGGAGATCTCTCCTTTGCATTGTCTGCAAAGTAAACACTGTCTTTTCTAAAACAAGCAATCAAATGAACAAAAAAACCCCAACCCAAATCCAAAAACCCCAAAACAGAAACTCTTATTTTTCAATCATTTGGTTTGATTGCTTACCATGTAATTGGTTACAAACATAAACTTAGCATAGCTGTATTTAAATGTTTAAAAAACCCAGCATGAAATAACAGCCAATATGATAGCAAAGGGATTTATGTCAGCTAGTTTTCAATGAATCTTCTTACAAAACTCATTGAGAAACACCTCTGATTTTGCACGTATCTGCTTTAGTCTCTAGATTTACTACTACAAAGGAGATGTGATGCTGCAGTTACAAACTTTCATTCACACTAGTTATCAAAGAATGATTTATTTTCTAAAGTTTATTACTGAAAGATAAAAATGACCTTTGAATTTTAACTTGCATCACATAGTCTTCTCAGCCCAGCAGGGATTTTTATTCAGTAACATGTGGAGCAGGAAAAAAATATGTCATAGAGTTTTGGAGTTACCAAAGAAAAAAAAGTGTAAGAAGATTTTTTTTGTGCTTGTGTAAGTAAGTATTATTTTTTGTAGGTCACAAAGACTCTAGGAATACATAAGCACTCTTGTAATAAAGTGTTTTATACAAATATAGAGCCACACAATATGTAAGAATGCATACTCACATCCCAGTACACATACTATCTCCCAAATATTAGCATTCTTTATATAATTTTTTGCACACAGTGGTTGCATATCTCAAAATGTCTCACTGGGTTTTCCCGTGTAATGCCGGTTGCTTGGGCACTGTGACAGCCTAATTGCGTCAATCTCAATCTGGGAACAAACTATGAATACAGCAGAGCAAAATCCACAAAGCGGATTTAGCACCTTCTCACTCAAATTATTTCCTAATTTAAAGGAAAACAAATAAGAAAAGCAAAGGGAACTCAGCCATGAAAAGGAGGAAATCCTGCCACCACCTTTCAAATCCCTTCAGCCCACTCGCTGGCCCCACTCATTATCAAGCTAAATGCAGCAAAAATACTAATCCCCAAACTCAGGCAAAGTATAGGGAGGCCTTGTTGTGGGGCTGCCTACCTTTTGTTCCCCACAACCATCACTACCACAGCTCTGGTGGAAGAATGCACTCTGCTCTTTGACTGGACTTGATGCAAGGGCTTGCCATGAGAGAGAACCCAGAGCTCTGTCACCCAGACCACATGCAAACTGGCAAAGCACAAAGAAGCCACACTTAGGTGATACAGATGCAACAACTGGATAGCTGACCAGGTAGAAGTGTGGTCTTCTAGCAGCCAGAGACATGACTACATGAAAACGACACTCAGTAATTTTGCTGGTGTAACACGACTGATTATTTGGTGCCAAGTGGAGACTGACAAGCCAATCACCACCACAGGACACACCCAAAAACCTAGAAGATGGGGATTGGCTTCTTGAGAAGAAAGCCAGGCTGCTCCTGAAGGCTGCCAAGAGCTTTGAGGACTGGGCTGGTGGTGAAAGGTTGCCTGTTCAGCAGCTGTTCTTCTCACCTCCTGGTCATCCCACCTACCACTTCTCCCATCTGCAGGAACAGCCTGGCTCTCTGTGGCACATTCAGAAAGGTGTGTAGTTCTCCAGTGGAGAAGAAGGACTAGTAAACAGGAAGGAAACAAGTTCCTACTGGAGGGGCAGCTTGTGGGAAGGTCACAAATCATGATCTGGGTCCAAGATCTCCTAAACTGGACTACTCGCCCTTGATGATCTGGACTCTTCTCGCATTCATTCTGCAATCACTGGGTAATTCCTAATCTAGGATTATGAGTCTCCTTTGCTAACAAGAGGCAGGGAGAGGAAGTGTTAATGTCTGATCTGTGCCAGGTTGGCAGCTGTATAAATCAGTGTAGCTCCACTGAAGCTGATGGTACCATGCCGAGCTACATAAACTAAATGGGTGGCTCTACATGCAATTTTTATAAAAAGGCAAGTGCTTGTATCTGTGCAGTATAGCTCTTAAAAAAAATCCAAACACCAAATTCAATTAACCTTGCTGAGTATATCAAAATGACAGTAGTAAACATGTTTGCCTCTTTTTTGTCCTATATTAAAAACCAGCCTAAACCAGCAACATTATAGTTTAATAACTCTTATCTGAACATGCATTTGTGCACCAGCAGAATCATTCTCTAACACATGTCATTAATGATGTGCACAAAGTAACAGAATGAGGATGGCCTCTCTCCTCCATGGAGTTGAATAATTTCTCTGGCAATTTCCCTTTTGTTGGACAAAGGGAAGCAGAGGTGTGTAAGTCCTGAGAACGGCTGGCTCAACACCTCTGAACGCTGAACTTAGTTGAAAGACTAACAAGGTTTCCAAAATATGTTACAATAAAGGCTGCAGAGCTCTGAGTGTGATAAAATCATAAAATTAACATGTCTGGCAAAAAAAAGACCTCCTCTTCCTCCTCTGAAAGAAGCAACAGAGCAGTGGTGAAGGAGGGGACTACTGACCTAGCAGCAACGTAGAGGGTCCTGTTCATGACCATGACTAGCTGGATGTCTAGCCGGTGCCTCTGTGTGGTGTTCCGCCCTGGTTTGTGACCCACAAACACCGGATACTGTCTTGTATCTGTGGGAAGGGAAGAAAAAACCAAAACAAAACAAAAACATAACAAACAATGTCAAAAGAGAATCACAGACTGAAACAGTGCTAACACAAAGCACCATGGGGCCCAGCTACGGCCAAAGCCTGTGGTTCTTGTCCTGCCCCAACAACACAGACTGGGGTTGGAAGGCAAGATCACAGAGGGCTGAAGAGTTCTTCAAGGTTATAATCCTTGTAGTTGCAAAGGAGAAAGTCACCACCTTTGTAGAAGACAAGAATGGTAAGGTTTTTTAGAGTCTAAAGCTGTTATGGAGCTCTTGGCACAAATGTACACGGCATTTTCTCACAGTTTTTCTTTCACTGCTTGCAGAGCTTCAATGCTTGCTCCTGGCTGCCAAAGTGTGTCTAGCAGGACAAAGCTGTTTCACAGTGGCCCATCAATCACCACAATGACTGCATGCGTAGTGGTTAGAGCAAAAGACTTGGCTCTTCTTGGTTCAAACTGCCAGCTCTGTGATTTTCCTACAGGATTGGACTGGCATCATAGAACAGCTGTAGGCATTTATGAGAAATGTTGAGAAACCACCACTTGAATTTTATAAAATTAAAGTACTGCAGATTATTTTGGCAACTAGACTGATACTCCAGTTCTTCTGGCAACTAGACAGCAATACTGATTTGAAGCATTGTATTAAGCTTATGCTAACAAGTCAGCTTTCCCCCTGCTCTACCAGTCAGTATTTATTCACTCTATTCCCACAATTATTTTTCTTTTTTTGAGATCTCAGCATACACAGGGTGTGCTTCTGCTCCCCAGATCTATGTGTACAGTTTATAACAACAGTGAACCCTTCTGACCATGGTCCACCTTGATGTTAGACTTGGTATGTATACATGATCATGGCATCTGGATGCACAAACTAGGGTGAAGTAAACAAAATAACAGTTGGAAGACAAGGGGAGGATAAACCTTTTATGAGCACCATAATCAGTGCAGAAGAGCTGCCTTATCAATGCAGAGCTGACTAGCATCTAGCTATGACTAAGCCTTTTATCTTGAAGGATACTATTTCTTCAGAAACTCCGCTACTGCTTTAGTGTTCTTAGCTATTGTCATTTAAGAATATTTCCCCTGTTAAGCTTGGTCAAAGTAACAATTCACAGCATGGCTTCAGCAAAAGGCCATGTGTCAGCCTGGTGATAAAACTGCACAGAAACAGGAACTTCCGAACAAACCAGGTGATGAGAACTCTTTAAAAGACAAGACAGCCCAGGGAGGATTTTTGTCCAGAAGCTCAGTCCTTCTGACAAAGTCCCACATGCAAAATGACAAGTTTAACTGTCAGGTTCTTCTCTGTCCTGTGCTGTGTGTGCTTTAACTTATGGATCTAGCATGAACGGGGGACACTCACATGCATTTCAGCATGACATACTGCGGAGGAAAAAGCTACCCCATATCAATTTCTCCAAAACTATCAAGTGTGCCTTAGCAAGGACAATTAGTGTGACCCCTCTGGAGAGTGAAAATGTTGGTTCTAAAGACCTAGTGGTCACATTAGGTCTCGTTTCAGCAGGGTTTACTTCAGAACAGTTCTGCATTCCAGATGCCTATTAGCATTTGGAGCACATCAAGTACACTCCTGCAGTCTGTCTTTCAGCTTGGTGTTACCAAAGACAGGCAAGTTTATGGGTGCCAAGGCCACTCCAAAGCACAGTAAGAAAGAGCAATCATGAGATACACTTTAAAATAAAATTCCTGACCCAAAACAGGCATAAACAGAAGTCTACTCATTGCTGACTTGTGCACCTTAGGGTACTTTTATAAGCCCAGGCACTAAAGACTTTCTTTTAAACATCTGAACCTTTGGGAATTCAGAATTCTTTACAGTACCAGTAATTGAGCTGAGCTAAATGTGAATCAGTTATGCTAACCCTGACTTGCATGGTGAAATGCACAGAAAGCTCTCCACCTGTTTAGCCAGCAAATTTCAATACTGATTCACAGCTGTCTGTGTTACCCTAGATTTTGGAGACCTTGCCAATTACTGCTGGTAAGAAAGAAAAGACATTCTGTTACAAACATTATTTGTCTTGATTTAGATTTTAGCTACAATTCTAGCGTAGCAAAAATGCCTAATGCTGAAGTGAAATCCATCAGAGCTTAAAGAAATAAATACAATTATTTGTATTAGATATTAAATTATGTTTTCAGAACTCAGTTATTTGATTGTGCTATGTGTGATACTCTGAGCTTCACTGGTTATTCAGAAGTACCTTTTCATTAGTCAGGCGAGGGACACTTTGATTATGGGGTGGTCTGTTTACTTCGCTATATAGAGGAAGCTACTTGGTTTGATTATGCTACTAAATTGTCTGTTTTAGAAGGAGAAAGGCTATGGCTTTGAAAGACCAAGCAGTTTACCACCCAATAGTCACACAAGTCAATGCAAAAAAGTCGTGCCACTAAACTAGTATTTGAGGATGTAAAATTGACTGACCTCAGAGACACCAAGTAAAAAAACTTTACATTGCAATTGTAATAAAATACTGTTGAACTTCTGTGGTCAGTATTAAGCAAATGGATACCTCTGGCCTCTTATACTTACAGTTGCCATGCGAAATACTGATTGGCTCAGAATCTTCTGGGAAACCAGCCCCAGCAAAGTGTAGCAGTGTGAAATATAGCAGCAAATCTTCTGACCTCATAGTAGTTCAGCTGGAGGCTTCACTTCTTCACTTCACCCTGTGGAAGGAAAACAAGGGCTTAAGCATTTTCTCTTTATTCTATTTTAACCACTGCATACAGAAAGGTAAAAAAGACAACAAAAAGCAGATGGAACCTACATCCTCCTCAGGTCTCTAACCTGACAAGGTATGTCTTGTTTCTAAGCAGAAACTGCCCTATCAGAACAGTTTCCCTTCAACCCCATACCCCAGCAATGCCACAACTTGCTTGAGGACAGACTTAAGTATCTCTGAGTTATGAAGAATTTTCTGTCTCAGCTACTTGTATGTGATAAAGAAACTTTGTGTCCTGCAGTGATTGACAGCTGACAAGCACTTTCCAGGAAGTATTTTGTTTTCCCCTTCTGTGGTTTATATAACTTGACAATGACATGACAATATATGCCATAAATAAATATAAAAAACCCAACCATGCTATGTTATTCTAGTTAAAAAGAGATTAAAGTTTATACTACAGGACTGATTCATACCCTGCAGAGTTGTGAATCAAGTGAAGAAACACTGAAAGAGGTTGATGGACCATGCAAAACATGTCATTTGGTTTTACCATAAAAATATGTATCCATAAATTTAGGTGCGATAAAGCCAATACTCCAACTTGTGATAAAATAAGGGAGTACAGAACTGTCTAAAACTAGCTTTTTTCCCCCCCTGCATTCCACGGACGCATTTACTTATTCACATTTCATGCACAAAAATATCCCTAAATCTTGAAGATAAAAGAAACTACTGAGACCTTTGGATACAGTGAAAGAAAACAACACATAATTCAGTAAATAGGTCATAATTCCCAGGCAAATTACACAGAGATGTTGATCTGCAGGGGAAATTAGTGTAAAAGTGGGGTTTCTTTTTATCCCTTCCAGAGATTTAAACCTTTGATGCTGCCTGCCAAAGATTCCTTTTGAACAAAGCTATTTGTCTATCAGTCATTCAAGATATACGGGCAGAAAGTCAAACTTCATAACCTACATAGTCTTTGAAACTTAATTTTGCAAGCAAAGTGATAACTCGCCCTTCTGCAACACCATTTAATATTAGATGCCTATGTCTCCTTTCTCGATGCCAAAAAAAACATTAACAAGTCTTGAGTGCTGCATTTTCATTTTTAATTTCATAAATACAGCTGATTCTTCACCTTTTAAACAATTTTAAAATGTCACAAAAATTAAACTGACATCAGATATTTGCTTTCAAATAGAATCTCAGTCCCTATAATTGTATTGGAATTGGGACTCTGCTGCAGGGTGACATAGTCCATAAAGATTTATTATACTGTGTTCACCTATTATTATTCAAACACAAAAACTGCAAATTTGGCTGTTTATTTCTATTAACAAAACAACTGAGAAGCTGAGGTAGACTGAGACTAGAAAAAAAAAATTTAATGTCAGGCAATAACTGACACCTATACTGAACAAAGTGTCGGACGGCAAAGGATAAAAATAGCAAGAATAAATGAAACACAATGCAGACACTATCTGTAATACCTTATGTGAGAATAGTGTTCTAGAAGATAGTGCATACAAGCCCCAGGAGAAGCATTTCCATCTAGCACTGGTTAAGCTGATAGATGTGTATGATTACTGATACATCTATGTCTGCCTGCAGACACTTTCTTTACCTGTTTCCTTCATTTGTCTTTTTAATCACCTCTTACACTTGACTGTTACCTCTCTGAGGCAGGAATTGTTTCTATTTTGTTTCCAGGCCCAATAGAGCCTTAAAGGTGAAATAGGGCATTAAGGTGAAATAAGCAGCAGAAATATATATAGCATTTGGAAACACATTTTTGCTCAAAAGGTTTTAATTAAAAGTAAGGTACACACAGTAAAGGGTTTAATTCCTTCCTCTCTGCACAACTTTTTGAATTGTAATTTTATCACTTTAAAATTCTTGCCCCTGTAAGTACACTGAAAAAAAAAAGTGCTTATCTTAATCTACAAACAGATTGAAATTCTTTCCTTCTTGAAATTTTTACAGTTCAGAAGTCTTTTTTCTGAAGTGCACATGAGGAGCAATAGTTTAACGGGAAGAATTTATCAAGCAATCTAATTCTTCCACTTAAAACTTACTCATCCACAGTATCAGTCTGTGGGCTGACAATTCAAACCACTTGGCTCCCGGTGAGACTCTGGAGCACAAGAATAGCTGCTTTCTGTGACTCCCTATCAGCACATTATGCACTCTCTAACAATGTGTGTACACTGTGAGGAAAGCATTACGATGCTGCAGACACATTGCTGTCACTCTACTTTAGAGTTTGAAACCTTTACCCATGGATGATTCTGCACCATCTTTCCCTCTTTCTTTATTCAGACAGGGGTACTGCATAATGTAAATATATATGGGAAAACGAAAGAGAAATGAACAATGCCCGGCAAGCTGACTTTGTTGTTTATTTACATGTTATTATTGCACTAAATATTTTTTTCTTCTACCTGAAAAGTATGAATGGATAAATGAGCTGACACAGTGCTTTCTAAGAAAGACTAGATCAGTAGGTTAAGTATAGTTAAATTCTCTGTCATTTTTAAGGGTAGCTTCTGGGAGAAAAAGAAGAGGAAAAAAAAGCCTAATTCTCTGCTGCTCTAGTGATAACATAGTTGTTCAAATTCATGCAAAGTAAATGACAATGTCTACTTTGATCTCTCAAAAATCCAAGCATGCTACACATCTGTATCAATGCCTGTGCCAATAATGTAATATTGAGTAGGATTCAAATTGCATCCAATTTGCAACCAAAGGCAGCTCTTTACTAGGAAGCTTTTTTTTTTTTTCAAACTTTACTTTTGCTTTTCTTGCAATAGTGGAAAGAGACATACTGTTTCAGTGGAATTAAAAAACAAAAAAAGTGCTGACTCAAGAAGGTCACACTTATTTTTATACTAATTTCTTTTCAGCAAA
The DNA here is from genome assembly GCA_024611195.1 of Ceyx melanurus. Taxonomy (NCBI): domain Eukaryota; kingdom Metazoa; phylum Chordata; class Aves; order Coraciiformes; family Alcedinidae; genus Ceyx; species Ceyx melanurus. The sequence goes on from JANHGL010008977.1 coordinate 79,211, forward strand.
TACTTGTATCTGGTTGGGCTCCTGGGAATGATGCAAATGTCAACAGTGTTTAAAGATACTTTCTGATCAGAAATGCTTGTGAACTCAGTGTCTGATGAAGCACGAACAGCTAGAAAGTAATGCCAAGTGAGTACAGGCACTGCCTCCAAATAAAAGTTTTGCAAACAGCAATGGAGAGATCTTCAGTCAATGTAGACTAGACCGCTGCAGTTCAGTCTCACTGACAGAACTCTCTACTAGTTGACAGAGAACTGGATCGAGGTCCAGTTCTCCCTGTTCAAACCATGATTACTGCTCCTGTTGAATTAAGTCAGTGGTGACAAGAGGAGTGAGTTTTGGTATTCTTTTATTAGCAGGCATGCTAGTAAAATAGAGCCCTGCAAATGTTTAAGAGCATGTTTTATTATCTAATGCAATGACTTGTAGCCATTGAGTTGGTGTAGATCAGATTTCTTTCAAGCTTCAAAAAAAAAACCCAACTAATCTGTTTCTTGCATGCCTAAAACAAATTAAAATATAACTTTATGCACCATACTTTGGTGTTCTGATTTTTGTTTCTGAAGTTGATGATTTCAAATACCTACGCAAGAGAACTTTTTGTGGTTACTTCTGTGTGCAGACAAACAGCTGATTTTTCTGTGCCAAGTACCCTCCACTATGGCTATCTGAGCAAACAAGAAGCCACAACGATGGGCTCTGATTTTTTGCTGACTGATATTTTTAGCATTTATTGAACAAGCCTTTATGTGGAAATGCATTTAGAATAGCTGCTTGGCTAAGGAAGTGATTATATGGCTGCTGCCATAGCACCCTAGTAACCAGATTATTTTACATAAGCTTTTAAATTCCAGAAAGGTTACACAAATCATATGAAACATCATAAATAGAAAAGGTAACTTTCTGGTAATCTCCACAAAGTGTAAGGTCAGAATTGATCTTGGGAACAAACTCATCAACAGCAATGACTGCATAGATACATCTATAAATAATTACTGAAATGCTCTTCCATGTTAGAAAACCTTCCATCTTGTTGCTTTGGCCTTACTGTAACATTCAGCTAACCCCAGCTTAAATCCAAGTCAAATCAAAGTATGTAACAATGTCAGAATTTTCCCATGGCACAGTAAGACTGCTCAGTAATGGATAGATCTTGCAATATTTATTTATTACAAACCTTTTTTATACCATGATGGGTTGTGCTCACACACAACAGCTGCACTTTGATCCACAAATTATTAAGCTTAATGTGGGAATTACCACACAAAATTCATGGTCTGTGTCATGCATGGTAAGACTAGAAAACCTAATGGCTGTAAAAAATTACTGTCTTAAGCAAATACTTTTGTTCCTACAAATATGTAGAAATAACATTTTTTTCAAAATCACGGTCAGTCTAGTAAGAAGAAACAGCATTTAACAAAACAATGAGGAAAATAAAAACTGAAGTTGGATGAATGTGAACTCTGCAAAAAGATAAGAATGACCAGAAGAGTAACAAATCTGGTAAATGATTTTGGAAATACTAAGCAAATAGACCTTCTCATCACACTCAGCCTTTCTTACACTCAGATATACAAAAAAAAGCAGGGAAGAAACTGATTTGATTGCACAACAGAGGTAATAGATTTGAGATTCTACTAGAGTAAGAGCTTTAAAGGCACGCAAGTGAATAAGAAATCTAAGTCCTCCTTCAGTATTTCATTGAAAGAGACCTACAGAACAAGATCTACCCATACATAAAAAAGAAACAAGCATGTATTGATCTACACAGCACATGCTTTGCCACAGTGAAGGCAAAGTGCAGAAAAACAAGCCAGCTGACCTGACTACTGCTCCCTGCTATGTTACAGATTCGCCATTCGATGATGGCAAGAATTCTTAATCTCCTTCAGCTAAGCCTTTGGAAATATCTGAGTGGAAGATGCTGTTACTCCTATACACCCATTTAAATTCACAGTTCCCAAAAGTGAAATGCAAGAGTTCTGTGCAAGTCAGAGAAAGGAATTGGGGATAATACAAGAACAACAACAAAAAGAGAGGAATACAACCTGCAGGCTGGTGCTTTCAGGAAACAAGGAAAGTTAGTCTGGCAGAGTGGAGCTGTTCAGGAGAGCATCCTTTGTCTATGGTTGCTTGAGTGGTAGGCTAGCTGCTGGCTCAGCCACCTCACACGGCTGCACCTGGCAGCAGAAAGCATCATGCAGAATGCCCAGACTGAGTAGTGCCAAGGGCACTAGACAGATGTGAGTGAACAGAAGCTCAGCAGGTGCTTGGGGAGCTCAAGAGAGAGGAGACACAAGTGGCTATCAGCAAGACACAGCATGGAGTGCCAGACGTTACAACTGATTTGGCACATAGCAAGAGAGTGCCTGGGATGGCCAGCTTTTTTTGCTTGTGTTGTCCTTTCTCTAATGATTGTTGCTCAGTCACCTGCATGTTGGTGCTGGTGGCCACAGAGACTTAATGCCAGCTCTGTGCCCATCATTGCTACCAACCTCAAACATCTTTTTATGACCAATGGTGCAGCCATCACTCATCTTTCCTCTCCTGTTGTTTCTACAGCTGGCCATTCATATCATGTGGCCAAAAAGGGTGGCTTCAGCAACTCCAGGTGGCTGGCCCTTAAGCCAGAAAGGCTGGTGCATCACTTGTAGTCACCTGTATGCCTTAAAATCACACATTAACAAGTGGTCGCTCCTGAATGCTGATGAGAGGAGGGAGGCAGCACCCAAGGAAAGGCCCAAGCCTGTCTCTCTACTGAACCTAAATTATGTGTATGAAGCACACTATCACCTTTCGTGGATAGCAAAGAGTTCACCCTGGCTCTAAGAGAAATGCACGGGTGCCCTCTACTACACACTCTTTACTACTGGATTCAGTACTGCTTAATCATTGTCCTGCTGCTGTGGGCTGCATGCCAGACATGAAAATTAGGCCCAAGGGAAAGACACCAACGACAGTGATTTTGCCTCACATAGCAAGCAACATCATCTACATTCCTTAAAAAGAATACAAACTTCACTACCAGTTTTATGAAACACATATTCATGGAACTTGTGGATATTTCTACTAAGACTTGCAAAAATGCATGTCTAAAATAAGATTTCAGCCAAAACACAAAATACTTCTCCTGCAAGTACCAAGAGTACTTGCCTATGTTGTTAAGACTTGTGCAAACATTGGGTCCCCACCAGCCTTCCTCTTACCTTCATTTGCAACTTTACAAGGCCATACACCACACACAATAATGTCAGCTATGATATTTAACATCACTACCTCTTGCTTCAGTAAGCGATAAGCTGAAAAGATCTGGACAACCCCCAGGCAGCAGTGATGAGCCTTGGCCTGCCAAATGATAGTAGCAGGTGTCAAGTCAGTCGGCAAAACTCAGCATGCTTAATGCTGGCAACCTGTCTTGTCAACATCAACATTACTGCTTGATCCAGTGCAGTACAAAAAGAAAATGTAAAGAACAAATAGAGGCTTAAGCAGGAGAAACCTTCTGCTGACCTGCGTGAGACATCCCCAATGACTGCAGCGTTAATAGGATGCTGCTGTTCAGAGAGGGAACAGTCAGATGGAAGATGAACATCTCCCAGATGGAACTAGAAGTATCTCAGGCCTATCGATTTTGGTTGTAACCTTTACTGTAAACAGTCCACAGGGGCCTCATCAGCCACCTGTTCAGTGATATTTGCATTGAAATATAGAGCCAACGCAAATGAGAAAATGGCTACAGTTCCTTGCTAAAGCATCTGCTCTGTTCCATCCCTCAGCCTATGCATCACTAGCAGCAGCAAAGGTTTTATAGAAAGGGGTAACACAGTGGCACTAGCTCTCCCACACAGCACCAAAAACAATGAACGCTGCATTTGTCATGATGTTGATGGTGGTGGTAGTGGTATTATATCATGCAATATTTCACTCTCTATTAATTGCTCAGTTTTATACTGAAATCAGGCTTGCCAAAACTGGGAGGAAAGCCATCTGTGCCTGGAGGATGACTGCCAGAAACATTTGCAGTTTTATTTTGGGGTTATAAACCTGCAGAACGGAACAAAGGCAATGCCTAAATAACCCCTTTCACTCACCACCTCCAACCGCACAGAGCAACAGACCTAACTCTGGAACAGCTTGGTTGGTCATTACAAAGATGTCTTTATTATTTTTAAAAGCCTCACTCATTTAAGAGATAAAAATAACTCTATTGATTATATGTGGGACTTCAGCAAACCTCTGTCAAGATTCTGAATTGATTTAAGAGCTAAATGTAGCAATCACTGCCTTTTGACAGGAGAGAATGCCATCTCTAATATATACTTTGCTGTTTCATCTCAGCATGCTTAATAGAAAACAGATACATTACCAGCAACACCATTACTCTCCTCAGTCCTAACTTTGCCTGGGAAATATCAGTGCCAGTCAACTGACCTTCCACTCTCTCATCTGATGAATGGAATAAAAATTACATAGCTGCAGGTATCTCAATGCCGTCATGGGAAAGAAATCTGTCCCCACCTTTGTTTTGTTCTCCTTTAAGGTAACAAAGGTGACACAGGAAGCCTGACATGTTTATACAACAATATTGACAACTGTCACTGATTAAAAGTTTGACACAGCCCTGCAGACATTGTCTCAGCTGCCACATGCCTGCTGTAAACATAACATTAGGATCAGGCAATAATCCTAAAACAATCCTACAGCTCAGCCAACTCTTCGGGTCAGATTCCCTCAGATACTTGCTATTTGCTTCCTTTCACTGCTGGTTCAAACTTAAATGGACTGAAGCCCTTCTTCACTCTCTAATCAGGAAGAAAAACTTAACTTCCAGTCCTCTTATGTCTGCATAACAGATCAGATCAATATACAAGGGCAGAGGTTAACTTTAAAGAAAAAGTTAGAAGCCCAGAGAACATAATCACTGTGCTTAAAGCTCAAGGTAATCACAATTCTCCTTTGCTTGTTGTTAATGCAAGAAACATGCACGTGTTTAATGTAGTAAGCCCAGCCGTATTTTTCAGGAAACTTGTCTCACTTACTTGGAATAAAAGTGTCCATTTTTTGAGGTGAAAAAATAGTAGAGAAATGCAAATCCTCACACTTAAGTCAGCTGTTAGCTGTTAGTACACACTGATCAGCTTTTGTGCAATTTGATCAGTTCTGGACCTATATCCATTGGTATAAAAAAACTGTCTCATTACCCTGACTCCATTTACCTTGAGTGAAACAGCAAGTTTTGTCAGAGTATTTTTTCAAAAGGCATCATCCAACTTTCAACCATCAAACCATCAAACTACAACCCTACCCTCAAAAAGCGAATGGAATTTACTGTAGTACTCAAAATTAATCTGGCTGTGGCCACTATACTACCCAAAAGTGCTTTAACCCAATAGCCACCTATGGGGACTCCACTGCTTGTTCAGCATGAAAACTCAGGCCAAACCTCAGCATTGTATTCTGGGGAAGCAGGCTCAGCACAAGGACATGCAGACACTTTGAAGTCAGGCAAGCTGACCCCTACAAGTGGAAAATGGATAAGAGGCTTCTCCCTCTGAACATTAGCCAAACTCATCAGGATAAATTACATTTGTCCCTGGCAGATAAAAAATGCAGGTAAGCAAAGAGGTCTTTGCATTTATAATTTTAGTTTGTTTATGAAACATTTTTCTCAGGTTTCTCTGCACCTTGCAAAAAAAAAAAAGAAGCGTGAAATATATTACTGCAAAAATGAAAAACGTCCATGAAACAGATATAATCCCTGAGGGAAATTTAAAAAATGCTTGTGGAGAACCACAGGCAGGTAGTGAACAAAAACAGAAGACTCTGAATGTTAAGAAAACATTCAGATTAACTGGGAACATTGTCAGCGCTACCTCTGACATGCCTCTCCCTCTCATATCCATCCATTCACATGTGCTCACACACATTCACCCAACTTTAAAAAGCTCAGATATCACAGGAAAGGTTTTTTATTAACACTTCATAGATCTCTATCTTTCACAATTAGTCTTTGTTGCCAAATGATTTTGCTGATATTTTTGGAAACCTTAAAGGGTAGAATAAATCTGACTCTCAGACAGAAAATCTATGTAGTTTGTTTTTTCTCTGAGAGGAGCACAATGCCTTCAATAATCCAGATTCTGCAGTTTGCCAGCACTGGCTAGCTGCAAGTGGAAGACCCTGAGCTTTGCTCTCTGCTTAGATTCATGCTCAACAAATTCCCAAATTTTGCATCATATATAACCCAAACAGTTTTATGGACAAGTTAACACAAGAAAGTACCCTATCCTCAAGTATGTCTTGAGTAAAGGGATCACATCAATATGACATGACACATTTTTGACTTCTCATGTCACCATTTCAGGGTTATGAAGAAAATAGAAGGCAAAGCAAGAAGCCAGTAGACACAGAAGAAAATTCCTTCTTCCAGGATACTGCTGGGATAAATTATATTGTCCGATATAAGGTTAATCACACTAATTTAATTTATTTAAGGGAAAATGCTATATGAGATATCATCAATTAACCTCTGAATATAAAAATTACAAATCCTGTAATTAACAGAACAGTGCAAAATCACTTTTATTACTGGAAGTCTGTTACTGAGATGAAGTATGAACTATCTGGTGTGATTTCAAGAGCAAACTTAAAATTGAGGTGGTATGGGTCGGAGAAAGTAAAATTATGGATTACAGTTAGACAGAGATGAGCCCCTGCACCACATAAATACACTACTCTCTTCTTCTGACACACATTCACCCACAAACTGAAGAATACAAGCATCCTTACACATTTCTTCACACCTGCTTCTTAGCACAGCATGAGGGAATTAGAGAAGCATAGAAAAGGAAGTCAAAGCGGCATTGACAAATGCCTGTACTACAAGTTACAAAAGCAACAGCTCTGTTATTATGTGCTTTACTTCTTTGGAAAAAGCTGTGGAGAAAAAGGTTCAGTGTAGCAAGGGAGAACAAGGCCAATGAGTATGACTGCCTGAATGGGGCATGATGGATGAGCTTCCTTGAGGATAGGAAAAGCCTCTAATCCATTCTCCGGCTCACTGGTAGAGCAAGGCAAAGTTGTTCTCTTCTGCGGGAAATATCCTCTGCCTTTCGATACCACGTGCAGGGTTTTTGCAAAGGACAATCCAGACTGTGACCCAGATGAGACAGCAGCCTGTTTCCAGGTCCTGTGCTATGCAGGCTCCGCTATGCAGCCCAAAACCCCGCAGCAAGACAAAGATGTTTCTATATTGCTCGTGCTTCCTATGGCTATTTTAGGAATGATTGGCTGCATTCAGGTTCCAACTGCAAATAATGAGATACATGGGAAAAGAAATATTTTTCATGGCTCCAGCACACAGCTAGTAACTGATGTTGAAAAACATCATTACTAATATTCCAGCTAATTCTGTGGAGTTGAAAAAAAACCCAACCAACCACTATGTGCAACAGACATTTTGCAGGCATCATCCCAGCAATAAAGTGACACCCACCAACACCAGGGCGGACAGACTGTCACTGTAACTTTCACTGAAAAAGTTTGGGTCTAACCAAAATACTAAGGCTTTCTCAGTCAAAGACCTATTCCCAAACTTCCTCCTCTTCTACCCCACCTGCTGCAACTTCACTTCTTAGATGTGGGGGATGGAGGAAAAGCAAAGGTTCATTAGCTGAGTGCATCTATGTGAATTCAGCAAGATTGCTTGATGAGTAGGCACACACTGTTAAAGGCTTTTAACAAGCTCGTCAGATATTTTTGAACCCAAATGAATCCTTCCTTGCTTGCCTGATAAAACACAAATTCTTTTTCAGGAGCAGAGAAGAAGACAGCATAGCTGGGAAACTGCTGTTGTTATTTCTTACTCTGCAGTTCTGCTGCTTATGTGATTTATATCAAATGCTGCAGAAAGAGTTTCCTCTAACTTTGGGTTGGCCTCAATAATGTGGACATTCAGCTGATCAGCTGCCAGGAGCTGATCTACAGCCAAGACCCAAATTCCTGCCAGCAGATAGAAGAGGAAAAGAAAAAAAGAACAAAAGATGTTAGACCAGAAAATCAAATTACTTTTCAATGAAACTGAAGGCTTTATGCACAGGCTGTGCTGAACGCACTAGAAAAGCTTGAAGAGATCTAGGTTGTCATCAAGGTGTGATGTTGTCAACTAGACTCCAATCAGGCAATCCTATGTCAAGCCTTGCCTACATGTACAAATGATTTCTTACAGATTATGCTTCCTTGAACCACAGAGCAGTGACTCTCCAGCTTGCAGCACAGTCACAGAGCATTTACAACTAAAGGTCATAGGCTTGTTTTCATATATGTCAGTGAAAACGCTGACACTGATGTCTGCTAGAATACATAGTACAGATTCCCACTGGACTTCGGGAAGACACACAGGTGCTGTACAGCTCATACCATCTGCATCAGCTTACAGGTGACGTTGCTTTGTCTATTTATAAGCCTTCCAATTATAGAGAACTGTATATATGTAATACAGCCATCCTCATAAAAGTACACATCCTTAGACTCAGTTAAATTCTGCTAACTTCACATGGCTTTTGGGCAAAGTCTCTCATCTAATGTGTGGAAATGGAAATACCACATGCAAAGTTCCTGTGAAATTTCAGATTATACTAAATCTTTTCAAAGAAGAAATTCTTCTTTTGGTTTGAATTCTTACATTCTTAGAGTAAGCAAATTAGATGCTCTTGGTTGTTCTCCATGGTGTATTTCTTTCTGTTAAATTTTGCCTGTGAGCAGTTCAAAACAATCTCATAGGCATTATTCTCCTATGGTAAACATCACTACATCAGCTTCAAGTAAGAGACTAGTCTTTGCACATGCTTGCCCCTGTATTCAACCTGTGCTTGTGAAAAAGTCAATTCTGAAGTTTCTGTGATTACATACACTGATAATTTCTGGTATCCTGACCCGCAAGACCCATACCACCTACAAAATAGCCTGTGATGGTTCAGTGGCTTTTGAGGAAGACTTCTCTCAATGACCTGCAGCAACAAACACATCCAAAGGATATCCCTTCAGGCATTTCCTCTCTTCTGACAGGAAAATGTAACTTTTAAAGAAAGCACTTAATGCACAAAACCTTTCTGGATTCTCTGAGGGACCCTGTTACCTGAGATCTGCTTTACTTCAGGGTTGTCAGCTATAGCTTTTCCTAGACAGCAGCGGGACAAACAGCATAGAGAGCTTCTGCACACTGTTGCAATTTTGCAAGTTCCAGAAAGATCCCTTACTTCATGTAGTCAGAAACATGTCCAGTTACAGAACATATGCAACTCTCAGAGCATGCTGAAGAACAGTTTCACTAAAAAGAATATTATGTTCTTGCATATTTAAAAGACAGGGTGAAAAAAAGGTGCAAATTTATAGATAATTTAAATTACCTCATTGAATTATCTCCTTAATTTAGAGCAAGAAACATTTTTTTTCACCTCAGTCAATTACTGTACTTTTATTTCTCTAGTGTCCTAAAAGTATTACATACTGCCCCAGATAGAAAGAAACAAACTGCACAGGGTCTTCATGGAGGAGCATGCAGTCAGGAGGAACACAAACCTATAACTATAAAGATGAAGTTGCAAACTGATCAAAGATATACAATAACGTGCTTTTATAAAGAACAAAACTGGTCTGTGAGACTGAAAACTCTGACACCTCCCTAGTAAAGGCTGTGAGAAAGGCTTGTACACTTTCTGTCTGAACCCTAAGGAGCTCCCCAGAAACCCTTCCCAGAACTTGCATACAGGGTCTTCCTCCTGTAAAAGGAGCAGAACAGATGTGGCTGGCTATCCTTGCACCAAGAACAGATTCCTCTCCTTACTCACAAACACCCTTGCATTCCCCAAAAGTTGAGAACATTGTTTCTGCTGCAAGCTCGTGGTGACAGACGGTATTTTCCCCTCCTTTTTTAGACAGCTTTAAGAAGATCATTAACGTTCCACATAAATTAAAAAACAAAAACAAAACAAAACCAAAAAAAACCACCAAAAAACCCCAAACGAAACAGCTCTTGATGTTCAAAGGATGACTACACTTGGAATATACATTTTAATGTATTTTAATGTACATCTTCAATGTACATTTTAATAAAGCTGACCTGTGATATTATTTCTCTTAGTTGAATGTTGGTTAGCTTTGAAGGAAAGTGTTACATGGAGAAACCATGATAGAGAGATGTGGGAGCTTTCTCCCAGAGACTGGGATGATGAAGATGGTGAGCAAGCTGCTCCTTTCTGGAGCTCACCAGGCATGTTCCTTCTTTTTCCATCATCAAGACAGATAAATCTCTGTGCTCTTTCTCAGTTAATAGAGATAGGCACCCTCCTTTCCCTTGACCTGCAAAGATAACTGTTTCCCAGTCAGGAATGAAGCACGTCACCCTGCTGCATATTCCCCAGGAGCAGGACACAGTCATCCAGAAGAATTTTGCCTGACTGCATATGCAAATGAGGACAGCAATCTTTTCATCACAACTTCCACATCAGTCTCTTCTTTTGCTATGCATGCTTAGAAATACACAAGGTCAAACACATTGGAATAAAAAAATCAAAGTCACGTATCCTCCACAGAGTCCTCTTGCCTAGAACTCTATCAGGTAGGATTAATTGTAGTGCATGAACACACATAAACTCTGTAAAAAACCTTTCATTTCCTATATGCTGCTTTCAAGGTATTACCAATGTAAACACAGAGAAAATGTATGTTTCTCTTTTATGACAGGCCTGAAATGAAGCAGCTTTAATTAGCAAAACCAGACACAACTTCACAGGTAACAGTTTGAATGCATGGATAAGAAACCTGTCATTTGAGCTTTTTCAGCAGCAAGCAGCCTTCCACTTTTCCTCCTTACACCTTTTCCTCTTTGGCCCTGCAAATCTATACAGGAGATGATTTCCTACAATACCAATTTGATTACTAATTGCTGCTTTGTCACCATACCAATGTCAACCAATGTCCTGCATCAGCTAAACTAGGTAGTGTACTATGTAGTCCTGTCCATACTATCACTTCTATTGCTGGATGGGCCCAACTATAAACTGGAAGGCTGCAATACATCTACTTGGTGTCATTGGTACAATGAAAAAGTTCGGGGTACAGCCTGTATAGCAAAACACTGCTTGGAATTAAAGAAGTGCTACCAACAAGAAACAAACAAACCCCAATGTATCTTCACTGGCAGAAGATGACAGTGCACTGGAGCTCTTTTTGGTTACTTTTTCTTATACCTGTATTTTACCCTAAGAATCACAGAATCATAGACTGGTAGGTGTTGGAAAGGATCTCTGGATATCGCGTCCAATGCAGCAATGCCCAGGGCAGACCACACAGGAACAGATCCAGGTGGGTCTTGAAAGTCTCTACAGAAAAAGACGCCACAACCTCTCTAGGCAGCCTGTTCCAGTGCTCCATCACCCTCAAGAATACTAGGTGCTATGCAATTTTTAAGACAAAAAAAGGCTTTGTCCTATAAAGTTTACAATCCCCAAACAATACATACATGTATGAAGAAAGGAGGGTTTTTTATTATTATTTTTAAAGGCGCAAGAAAACCTGGTCCCACCTGCAGTTCTCTTGATTCAAATACACAAGTCATTTTTGACCCTTTTCTTTTTCTAAGCAAACATTTTAGTTACTAAATTATAAAAATACTGACAGCATTTCTACAGAATAACAGTATCCATAATAACTGACTTCCAACATCCCCAACTGCTCAGATCAATGTTTTGGGCTTGAACAAACGCATTCAGTTGCTGACCTCTAGTCCAGTACCAAGTCCTTAAAATTGAATCGAGTCACACACAACGTGCACACATACGGGATGCATTCCCCAAGATAGATGAGTTATTGCTTGCAGTTTCTGTTTCAGCAAGAACATGGCTTTAGAGCACAATTTTGCAGTTCAAGGAGCACAAACATGATGATTCATCTCACTGGAATTACACAACTCATACTCCGTGTTTCATTTGGGTTTCCATCTTTACCAACTCATCACTCAGAGCTACATTTTTTTCTAAGTATACCTACAAAAGTTACCTAAATGACCAAAGATATATCAAATATTTTTTTCCTAAACAATATTCTTTCATAACACTAATGCTTGAAAAATGCTGGGCATGTTCTGGTAAGGGATTGCAAAATTCACTACACAATCTTGGTTCAGTAACAAGAGAAATCATGTCCCATGTTTTTTTCACTTGTCTTACGAAAATTTTCCTTCATTCTGTCTAATCAATCAAGTTAAATTATGCTTAATTATTAGATTACAACAGCTGATCTTAACCAGAATAATCTAATCATCACAACAAATTCATACTTGAAAGCAAGCTTCAGTCACAATGTCTTGGACAAATTGAAAGTTTAACATGAGAACACTTACCAGATGATACAACTACAACAATATGGTTTCACTCAACAGTCATTAAGTTTCTATTCTAGCTATAATGAAAAGGAAGATATTAAATATTACCCTAAAAAAAAAAAAAAAAGAGACAAAAATGAAGTACTGAAAGAGGACAGTATCATGAGCACCAGGGACAGAACAGAAGAAGAACAGTCATCTCAGTACATTACAGCTTTCTGCCAAAGCCACAGCCAGATCTGGTATGATTTTAGCAGCAGCAGCAGCAGCAGCAGCAGCAGCAGCAGCAGCAATTCCCTTGGGACTGCAGTGTTGTGTGAAGCTACACACAAAACACCTCATCCATGCTCTCGAGGACCAGCGTAGGCTGAAGGTCTATTTTAGCTAACTATTCTGATCTTCCAAATAAACACTTACCCTCCTCTTCAACCACTGCAGCAGCTAAGAGGCTAGTTATGCACCACTTTGAAGATCCTGCACTTAATAAAGCTCTGTAAGTTTGATTTCTAAGTAGAAGTTACTAAAAATAAAGTATATAAAGCTCACTAGTCTCTATCTTTGGTATCCAAAGGCAATGAAGGCTCCTGAGACACCATCAGGTATCTCTGAAAAAAAACCCCACATCTTAGTCTTGCACTGCTTACCATTTACTCCTCCCTCTCCCCTTATTTTGCTGACAGCAAGATGGACAATACATGAAAATTTGATTCTTGGTAAGCCGAGTCATGCAAATTAGCTTAATGAAATAGATGACTTTGTATATGTCCCTTTGATACTGATTAAGCTCAAGTATCCATGCACTCAGCTAATGACTAAAGCAATACCATGAGAGCTCTTGTGAAGGTGTCATAGCTATACTTTTTTTTTTTTTAAATAGCCTTTTACTCAGTACTTATTTCTATCTCAGATCCCTGTGGCCAGGAAAACAGGTCAGCTTCCAAACAGCAGACAGAAGCAGTTAACAATTTAAGACACAAACGATGTAAAATAAAAATCTGCAGCTACTTTGCACAGCTTGGCCTCAACATATAAGGGAGATATGCCTTTGTGCCTCCAGTTTTAAAAGCAGATTACCAGTGCACTGCAAGGAACTGCTTTGACTCCATAATTATAGCCATCTTAATAATGATCTGTTCGATGGCTGCCTATTGCTGTTGCCTGGACCGTTTAATCACTATGCATCCAGCTGTAGATAACTAGTTACCCTTCCCATCATTTGAAACATAGATGGTGTAAATGAGCTTCCCCTGAACTAGCTGGCTAATATACTTTTCATCATTTTACATCTAAATTGTAAAGCAGACCAGTAAAAGTGATAACACATTGCCTCTTATTACAAAAAGATGTTTCTCCTCAGCTGTTCTAGATGAACAGTCACTCCTTACCAAGCTATGCATATATTATTTATTGAGCACCAGCTGTGTGCTCGGCACTGTACAGACACAGAGAGAGATGCGCTCCCTACTCCTGGGAAGCTTTTATACTCTAAAGTGGTGGAGTTTGGCATTTATTCTGCATGTACAAATTCCATTGACTTCACTATGTTGCAGAAGCAGGTATTGAGTCATCTGTACAAGCCAGTACAGTGTCAAATGGTGGGTACAATAGGAGATAAAATTCAAGCAGTGCTTCCACGTGGGCAATGTTTTAGGCCTTGTGGAGACTACTGTGAAGACTTACACAGATCAGGTATGAATATACCTAAGCATATGTGAAGATGCGTAAAGATGACACAGTGTTACCAGTTCCAGCAATGCTTTGTGCTGGTGCTGGCTGCATGTCTCCACATCTTACCGCTGTGTGGTTGCTGTCATAATCTCTTCTCACACTGTGATGCTTTCAAGGCAATACTGATCCAGTAACATCCATCAATGGAAGAACCAATCTCCTCCAGTGCCAGGGATTTGTTATGACTCCTATCTAAACACTAGGAGTGGGCCTAATGTGAGAAGGAGGAATGAATCACCACCACAAGCTCCAAAGTTTATTTTATACTTGAGAAGAAATCCTACTCTCAGATCCCTGCAAAGATTTCCCACACTAAAGAAGTGGCTGAAGGTACAGTTATATTTACACACAGTAGATAGAAAAGCCTGGAAATAGGGAAAAGCAAGGCTAAAGTGAGAAAAAAAGAGGTCAGAACTGAGTACAGGTATGGGGGAGCAGAAAACAAAGGCTGAAAACTAGGAAGCTGGAGGTTCAAACAGGTGAAGCAGGTGAGCGAGTGAGAGTTGTCATGGCATTTGAGCATGGAGAGAGAGGAATGATCAAAGGGAAACAGAGCGAAAAATACAAAGATGAGAAGGACATTTCAAAATGAATATAGCTGTAAAAAGACTATGAGGCAGAAGGACAGATGCAGGTATGTGTAATCTTTAGAAGTGAAGGAAGGCAATTATGAGCAAAGTGAGAAAAAAAGGAAAAGAGTCAGGGGAGAGTCCTAAAAAAAATGGAAATAAGGGAAGGACATCAGCTGGATGGAAGGAATTGAAAAAGTAAGAAACATTGCTAAAGGTACTATTGTGTATCACACTCATTTTCATTTGGAGTCTGTGCTTGAAAATTGTCTCTTGTGCATGTGTGTTATTTTACTCCTTTATTAACTCATCATTTTTTTAATCTTACCAAAATAATTCAAGGACAGGGAAGGACCCAAGGAAGTCTTCTGCATATCAACTGATGCTATGTACTAAAGGATGCAATGAAGGATGCTGCCTTTCCAGAAGTTGGTTTACAGGAGGACTGCATGTCCCAATACCATGGCTACATCCAAACACAGGTTCACAGTTTGTATCCCATGGGTCACTACTGGATCAAAAGACAATTGCCATCACTTCTGTCAGCACCTCTCTGGTCACAAAATATCTAAATACATTAAAATACATTATTTTCTTAAATGCACTCTTACATGTCAGCAATCACTGTCATTTTCTCAGAGATGCATTTTAGTCATAAATGAGAAAGCAGCTTTTAGATTATGGGTCAGAAGAAACCACAATTTCACTCTTGTGAGATCCAAACTAAAAAAATCCAGGTACTTACTAAGCCAACGGAATTTTTCCTGTGCATGACAACTGCCCTTATGTTTCAGAGACAAATGTTTTGGAGTTTGGCCCAAGCTCCCTGTGTGTACCCATAGGTGCACTGATTTATACAGCAATCGTGCCTGTGGCCTGCAGCACAGGGACCTGTTATAAAATCACAAGAAAATGTCCTCCTGCAGAGCACTATTGTACACTTCAGTAAGCAGCTGCATCAGAGAGGACTGACAAATGGTTCACAAGGAGGGGAAAAGATTTCTAAGCCTCAATGTGGAACAAAAGAAGAGCAAGATAGGAAGGACAGACATGGAGGAGAAGCACAGGTGGTAAGAAGGGAACCTTCATGAAATTAGGAGCAAGGATATATACAGAAAGCACAACATAATGTGTACCTAACTTGTCTCATGGGAGTTGGGTAGATAAATATAAATGGAATAGACCTCTATTTTCATACAGCTGCAAAGATAAACATCCTTCCCATTAAACCATTATAAATCCCTCATCTTCAGGGTTGATTTAAAAATTTTAACTCAGCTGTTGCAATTTGTATCAGAATGGAATTTGGCAGTCCCAGATACCAAATCAGTTCCACATGAGAAGGGGATCTATAATGCTCCATTTTACAGTCTGAAAATGTACTTTCAAGGGTTTAAAATGTTTTCTGCACCACTCCAAAGTGAAAGAAAGACTAGGTTAATTTTTAAAATGAGGGATCAGTTCAGCTTTCAGTACAGTCAATGAAAAGATTTCCATTGAATTTAAAGGATCCAGTGAGAAATACAGAAGATATGCCATCAGATTCTTCCTCTCAAAAACAATTTTAAAAATGATAAATCAACAAAGAAAGCAGAAATACTTAAGACTGAACATTTAAGTCCTGAACACATACAACAGATATTTGACATTGGTGCATCACTTACCAACCTGCCATGCTGTTATTCAACACATTACTGTTGCTTGTATACAGTCATTCACTGCTTTCTATGCATTTTTTCACCCTAATACTCATTGTAAAGGGGTTACAGCTCCTGCACAAGGCTCACAAGGTATGTGTGCCTCTATGGCAAAGATCAGGAACTGTGTTCTTATATACTTCCAAACTGTTAAAAATATGTAAACCATGGGTCTGGATCCTGAAAAACATCAGCAGACAAAACTGCCATTTAATTTAATAAAGGCAATGGGAGTGTAGCCAGCAAGTCAGACCTTATGAAATTAATGTTCTGCTCTAGCTAGTCTGCTAGTTTATGTTATAGGATATGTTGGGCACTGTGAAATCCAACATACCAAATTCAGCCTCGCACAACCCTACAGTAGGAACATTCTTTTTATTTATGTGAAAACGTTACTACTAAACAACCACTGAAAACAGTGAAGCCTGGTTGTTAGGAATTTGTGTCCTGATAGTGATCTTTTTAACAGGACAGAGTTCTCTGCACATCCTTCACCTCTCTGAAGCCATGTTCTATCACCTTCTTGCCCAATTTCAGAAGGGAACTTGGAAAACCACTCTCTTTGGGAGTCTGGGCTATGTCAACCCAAAACCCCACAAGTTACTGGATGCTGACAATCACATACCCACAGTCAATACAATCACACAAGTCTTTCTTCTTTAGGCTGCAAGGCTAAAAATATAGCGATTTGCATTAATTGCTCAGAAGAATTTCAGGCCTGAGCTACAGTGGAAATTGTATCCTCAGTTGTACAGAGCCAAATTTAGCTCTGGAGGCTGAATGAGGCTAAGCTTATCTCTGACCCCTTTCCCTGCTGTGGATTTCAGACACTTCCTTCACCCTGTCCTCACACAGTTGTTTGTGCTTAATTTGAAACAGTTGGGCTTCCTGTCAATTTGTAAGCAAACAAAGCACCCTCTCCACTGGCACTGGGAGCCCTGCTTGGTTGTCTTTAAATAGATGAGGTTGACCATCATTTCAATGAAGAAAGCGTCATTGTGCAAGAAAACCACATCCCCCCCCCCTCCACCAGGGACCTAGGCAGCACAGTGCTCCCATCTCAGCCCCACTGTCAGCTTTGGAGAGGTGGGTTTGGAAGACAAGAATCATGGATCTTCATCATGTTGGGAAGACCTCACAGTGCAAAAAAAAACAACAAACCAGAACAGAGACTGGCAGGTGGACGAAAATTTGTTACTTATTTAGAAGTATTTTAGAATGGAAAAGGTGAAGACCTCACCTCTCCACATGAAGATCTGGCAAATCCCCAGGCCCAGCTCCTTCTGAAAAGCTCAGTGTGCCAGTGTTTCCTGCAGGTACTACTTCAGTGTCGACAGCAAGATGTTCTCAGCAGCCGAACAACAGCTGCACAATACAAGCAGCAACTGAATGGTTGAACAGCTCTTTATACAGGCATGGTGTGATAAAAACCTGGTGTTCTTTTGTGCTTCACAAAGCCCCTACTTTGCTGACTCCAAGTTCAAATCTCACGGGCTATTAGGAGAAGGAAGGAGACAATGCAATGTGCTTTATTCTGGAAACCAAGACTACGCTAGGAGCTGTGTTATGTCCTAAATACCATGCCAGAAGCTGCTTTCATGTCAATTAGTAGGTATGATTTTGGCATGCAAAATGAAGTCTTGGTCACAGTGCAACTAAAGCTTGCTCTTCATGATGAAATCTAAGTGGAGCATTTTCCTTTTGCTCTCCAAAAGATGCTTCCCAGAGAGGGCAAACATAGGAGATAGAAACCTGTCACAAATTGGTGGTCTTGCAACTTACTTTTTAAAAGTTAGGAAATATATTCTTTTTTCCTAATTCCCAATCTTTTCTCCCTGAAGAATAAATCATAGTCAAATAAATAAGAGAGATGGTTAAGCTGCTACTGCCTCATTCGAATTGCACTAGAGGAACGAGAAACAAAAGAAAGCATCAGGAGAGAAAGGCAGAGCATTACTGGAGTGGCTGTTCATAGAAGCCAACTCAAATACCAGGTCTCCAAACTCATTCCTTTAATTCCACCCCCCCCCGCCCCTTTTCTTGGGGGGCGGGGGAGGTGGCGGGGGGTGGGTTCTTTAATGTCCTCCTCTTAACATTCAAAGCCAGTTTTCTTCAGGAGAGGAATGCCAGTCAGCCACGCTGAATTAAGACTTTTTACTGTATGGGTACTTCACTGGTATATACCAGTCCACGGTATGTTAGCTCACCTTTGCTACCCCTTCTTAATCTTCTGGTGTGAATATTTATTACTTTGCTGCAAGTTCCAGGATTTCAGGAGGCCTTTGTTTATTCATCTGCAAATCAGTATCGTAATGCAATACCTGCATCACAAGGAAGTGATGAGGATCTATGAATTCTTATAATATGCTTCAAAATAATCAAATAAAGGACGCTAGGCAAGTGTATGGTAATATTATTGTTCCCTGGAAATTCCTCCTTTTCCTGTTTGGCACAAGTCTCCCTTTTTCCTGCTTAATTTTAATCTCTCTTAGCCCTAGGGCTACAGCTTATTGCTCTGTCTCTAAATTGAGGCCAAAAACTTTGCAAATAAATTTCTACTAGCAAAGTCTAGTGAGTGTTGAGTTTTTAGTCAACTATGAGAATTAAATCAAGCTATACCAACAGTAACAAAAAATTCTTTTCTCTCATCCCTGCTACAAAAGCTTTTTATAGAGCTCTCTAAAAGACAACAAAATGTTTGAAGGTCAACAATTGGTTTTGTGCCATATGGGTCGAAGGATGAATATCCCTGTGAATATGTGCAGATTTGGGGGTGGGGGGCAGGTGCAGGATGCAGTGAGAAAAAGACTATCAGTGAAGTAAAGCTTGAAATCCATGCTGGCCTTACTGAAGCAAATTACTAATTAACTGGAACTAGATTAGTCTAAAATGCTTGAACTTGTTGGAAGTGAAACTAGACAATGAAGTCCTTCCACTTATCAGTCTTATAAAAACAAGGTGTGCATTTTAAGAAAAAAGAACACCTGCAGAGAGATTTCATTTGAAAACCGTGATGTTCTGAATAAATGATACAAGATGGTGTATTAAAAAGTAACTGCTAAAAAAGGAGATTGCCAAGGACACAGGAAAGAGTTAATGATTATATATTGATGATGACAGTCCACCCACATAACTTTGGCCTGCCCCTACTTAACACATTATTGTCATTACAGGCTCCAACACTGTAGAAATTCTAGCACACTTGCTGCTATCTTACACACGGCTGGATATCTAGGACAGGAACTCTAAATTCTGGAAGCCTTAAAGAAGATTGATTTATCCACACGGGAATTCTGTGTAGCAGTATCTTGCCCCTGTTGACGTGGGTTTTTTTTGCTCTCTGTAACCCCCATTACAAAATTAGTACTCTGTTATTTCAGTGTTATTTCACTCTGTTATTTCAGTGTTATTTCACTTTGCCAGATTTCATAATTCCTTTAATCACAAAAAGAGCATTCAAAAATGTGCAGCAGACTCTATGCTGGCAGAAAACAGAAAGCACTCCTAAAGGCTCAGAGACTCTGCAGACAACCTCAGCCCTCATAGGCATTTGTTCACTGACATGCTGCTCCTTTCAGCGGAACAAAACAAAGTACTTCAAGCTTCAATTTACTGAAAAATATGCATCCTGATAGTCCCAGAACAGAATACAACAGTAGTGGTAGTGAAACTATGCTGGAACTCTTGCTATTTGTATTCTGCTCTGCAGAAAAAGTCCATGTTAGGTTCCCACTAACAAAAGATTTTACCTCTCTGTCTCCAGGTTGATTCATGCCCAGTAATGGTACTGGTTTCAGTGGTACAGTGCCCAACTTCCTCTGCTGTAAAAGTGAAATGAGGTACAACATGCTTTTAAATAGAATTCAATGGGCAGCTAACATCTACAGTTCTCATTAGCAGTGCACATTTTTAGCCTTGGCAGTGCTTTATAACATGGTGTTTTGCTAAGCCAGCTTTGGGGGACTTTCCCCCTGAAATAAGAAGTGTATTTCAGATTTGACTATGCCCTTTACTTCAATTTATTTGTTTGACTGTGTTTTTTTTACCTAAGGAATTGGAAAGCCTGGTTTACAAATTACTAAGAAGAACATGTTAACTTCAGATATAAAGAATATTTTTCAAGAATCGCACATGTGAAGGTCATGGTAGTTCCTACATCAAGGAACTTTCAGAATACCTTCATTTTACTTTTTTTTTCTTCTTTTCTCATATGCTTTGAACTTAATTCTTTGCTTCTTAAAAAGTTCAGTTAGCCAGTCATAAGGCTCCCTTCTTAAGACTTTCTGCACTCACAGTTGTTGACTCTGGTTGTGATGAATTATCAGTATGTTAAACCAAGCTAATACATCTCAGTTTCCATAAATCCTAGCATCGTTGACTAGAGACCTATTTAAGCCTAAGTGGCATTTTTATTTACTTGAAGATAAAAAAAAAAATCGTGCAGATGAAACAAGGGGAAAAGCATATGCTTTCACCTTTTAGTAAAATGTTCTTTCGAAGGCACTGAAGGTGATGACAAGTTTGAATAAGTGCCAGCTGCAATTGGCGCAACTTTAAAGGATACCAGAGGGTGCGCTCATTATTTTTTTTTCTGGCCAGACCTGAGCAACTGTATCTTGGATACACTCCTTGTTAATGTACTGAAACAACCCCCGTCACTAGGGATTCCAGCTGGACTGCTTTTGGATCCACTTGCAAGCTGAACCTGCAGCATGAAAGGTGATCTGACTATCTGACTCTTCCCGTTTTTCTCATCCTCCATTTCTCTTTCCCTTTTGAGAATTTATTTTCAATTGAAGAATTACCTCTATCTCTACTTTCACCTTTGTCCATCATTAAAATCAACAGAACAAACTGCAAGCTATGTACATACCAGAGTTAGCATAAAAATGCTTAAACTACTACAGGCTTTCCAAACCAGCAAGTAGTATATACTGTTCCTAGATGCACATGACCCCCGTGCACTAGTACTGCTTCTGAATTCCAGCTTTCAGAACAGGAGAGAAAGCAGCTTTGATTCAAAGTCAAGTGAGAAGGCATAGATCTGCACTAGAGGCAGCTCTGACTGCCACCAGTTCAGAAGGTGGAAAGCACAGACTCTGACTGGGAGTAATGAAAGGCACCCTAGATGTTCCATCCCCAGATAAATTCATGCATGTTCAGAACAGTCTGGCAAGAACCTGGAAAAAATTACCATTAGTGAGAGTTTTTCCGCTGACCTCATAAAAGGATGCACTCTTTTGCTGTGAGGGCTACTCCCTCTCTGATGCCAATAGGAAAACACCCATTTTTTATTTATTAAGATGAACAATAGGAAAGTACCCATTCTTTTAAGATAGAGATGTGCTACTGGATATTTCTGTCTACTTTCTTCATGGAAGTTGATAACATGAAAGCTTAAAAATGTATAGGTTTTGCAGCTAATCATGTAGACACATCTGCAAGTTAACTGCTTCCTCTGACGTTTATTCCCAATCACACACTATAGCTGACTTTATTTTGCTGCAAAACCAAGCATTATTAGAAACAATTTAACTACCAAAAGAGCTCTGCTAGTGATGATTTTGTTCACATTAGTAGGTTATTTATTGGTCAAAGTATTTTAAATTATATATAAAGAGGAATACAAGTATTTTCCTTGAATACAACCTTAATTTTTTCGTCGAGTCAGCAGTAGTTGCTTTTGTCTGGGGAAAAATTAAGAATTAGCTGCAGCTGGAACTCCAGCTAAAATCCTGGATCTCATCCACATTTTCTTCACATTTGCGTAAATAATACTTCATCTCTATTCTAGGCTCACTATTTGCAAAGAAAGAATGTCTATTAATATAACACGCGGTTCAGCAAATACAAGGTTGTCTGCTTCTCAGGGATCTCCTAAATCCCAGATGATTCAGGTTTTCCTCAAAGACTGATGGTACAATGAATCAAAGAGTCTAAAGACCAGATCTCCTGAGATGTTGTGTACTGGAAGACAAGGGCAAACAAACATGAGGTAAAGAGCAGAAACTAAGAAGAAAAGACTATGGAGGAGCAGGCACTACTGCAATCAAGATGTAGACAGAAAGGCAGTTGCAGTTACAGAGAAGAAAGGAAGAAGGCTTGAAATATTAATCCTTCAAAGGAAGAAAGAATTTGGTTGAACTGCAGTAAAGATTAGGAGCATTTCAATATTTGGATCCTGAGGAAAGTAAAGACAATAAAAGAAAGATGTGAATTCAAATTTATTTTTTAAAACATACTTATCTTCCAAAGTAATGCCACTTCAGAATAAGATCACTCATGCAGGGATAAATGCACTTTAATTAAAGCATAGTTGTAGATAGTGAGTCTTACATATTTATTTCCTGAAGAGTAAGAATATGGTGACATGTAGAAGAGAATGTAGAAGATGAAAGATGCAGAAAGAATCATAGAATCATAGAATGTTTAGGGCTGGAAGGGACCTCCAAAGGTCACCTAGTGCAGCCCCCTGCAGGGAGCAGGGACACCCTCAACT
>JANHGL010008979.1:0-22229 GCA_024611195.1 Ceyx melanurus
AGTTTTTGTAAGTCCTGTTATTTTTTTTTTTTAAGGCAATGTCAAAAAATTGGCCCAAAAAACTTAAAAAACTTTCCCTTTTTTTTTTCCCCCCCCCCCCCCCCCCCCCCCCAAGTAAGAATTTACTTTAAAACTCCTGGTTTGGTTAGAAATCTTCAAAATTTCACTGACATTGTGGGAATGTGTGTGCTTTGGCTGTCACTGGGTAAGGGTCACCTCACTGAATAAAACAGCCCAAATTCCAATAAGCAACAAACCAAAACCAAACCAATAAAACCTGTTCTCTTTATGCTAGACATGAGGCAGAAGCAATTGTAAGACACTGAGATTTGGCAGCCACCAACCCCTGCTGATACATGCTTTGTAGAGCTCTACAGGAAATTGGTTTTGACAAACCCATTTGTTCACACCCAAAGCAGATTGGATCTCTTCATTCCCCTCCTTCTTTTCCAAAGAGGCTTTCCCAGAAGAGAGTGCTTCAGCATGTTCTTTATGTCCCCATGTAAAATGCCTTTGCAGGGTGCATCTTGCCCTGGGGCTCACTCTAGGGTTGATATTCAGCAGTCAGAAGCCCAAATTTAAGGTGAAGGTTTGGCCATACCTTGCTGCTGGCAGCTCTGGTTCTATCTCAGTCTGCAGCCTGAGAAGAGAACCTGGACAACATCCTGGGCAGGATGGAAATCTGCAATGTCTGTTGTACAAAATGTGCTGGAAACTTTCTGTTTGGAGAAGATGGAATAAAAACAGCAAGGAGGTTTTTGATCACAACAAGATCCTCTCCTAACTCTGAATATATGGCTTGGAAGGGCTGATCTTGAGCTGGTATCAGCATTAGCCATTTCAAGTCAAAATGTATTTGTTTTCCTTGGAACAGGGAAGTTGAACTGAAACAATGGCTGGAACTGACAGATTTTGTTTCATCTTGAAAGGCTGAAACTTCTTGAAATATTTTCTAATGGAAATGACATTTTGTTTCTGCTTATACACATGGGAATCATTCCATCACAGTTTCCATCCTCCTCTAGATGCTCCCACTTCAGTAGGAGGGACCCAAGGAGCCACCAAATGTACATGTGGTGTGGACCAAGAGTGATGGAAAGCCATCCAACTATCATGTCCAGGGTGGAGAGTAATCCAAGTAGCCACCATGGGCACAGCTCACAAAAACTTCCTTTTTAATGGGGAAAATGGAGGGACAAGACATTCAGTGAGATCCAATTTGGTCTGCATGAATGAACTGTGAGAGGAGCCATAAGACCTTGAGGAAACATGAGCAAATAATCAACCTATAATCTGAACAAGCTATGAGCAAGAAAAAATTAGGTAGCAAAATGTGACAAGACATCACAATTCATAAAACAGGTAAACAGCAGATGTGGGAATATATTTTAAAACTCTTGATTTCTACCTGACAGGAGGACACTGCCTCTGCAATTTCCCCATAGGCTTCTGAGGAAGACGAACGTGGCAGGAAGTCCCTCTGAGAGCTGCGTCCAAGAGCACCAGTATGAGGTTGCTGAAAGTGAAGAGATGCTTATTTACTTTTTATGCAGGTACCAGAGGAGCACTGGCAAGAAAAGTAAAAAATCCTATCATTTTTCCACAAAAAGGGGGGAATGGGGGTGTGAAGTAGAAGAAAACATCACAGAAATCATAGTCCTGCTTTGCTGTAGTCTCAGCCTTTTTGTACATGGAGAGCCTGAGAAACCTCAAACCACTCTCACTGCAAATCCAGACACAACCCCCTATTCTTGAAAAGCTTCATCAACAGAGAAAAGTTTCATGCTCAGGTTGGCTGCAACAATTCTCTTTCACAATTCCTAAACATTTACTTTAGATCATGGCTTTTTTAGTACTAGATTAGCTCACATTCCTAAACAATCATTTCAGAGCAAAGTAACCTGCTGCTGTTTCCTTTAAAAAATGAGGTGATGATTCAGAAACTTTTTTTTTCCAACATTCTAAATGAATATGAAAAGTATGGGGCTTGAAACAAAATGTTCTTGCTTGCTTGCTTTCTTCTATATAAGAGGGAGAAAAAACTTTCACGTTCAAACAGGTTGGAAACAGGATCCTTTATTTCCTGATCTCATTTATTTGTGAGGACAAACCAAGGGGTTCCCAAATGGGAAGGTGCCTGAGGTGTATTGCTACAGATTCAAAGCCAGCCTCTTCACACAGTCAGAACTTTTCTCCTTTTAGTGACCACTTCTATCAATCTGGATGCTCTAAGTGAACACTGATAGCAGGATACAGTCCTCTGAACATGGTGTGACCCCACTGAGAGAAGGTCAGAGCTGGGGTTTGCAGGAGGTATGGACTCGAGCCTTGACCCCAGTGCACTCATAAAGAACCAGATATTTAAGACACCTTCTGCTTTCATTTTCCTTTTCTAATTGCATGACTGAGGTTTTGGCTGGCATCTAACGTTCTCAGTAAGCCTGAGAAGAAGTTGTCCTGCATCTTGCCCAAAAACCACACTAGCTGCAGTGAGTATGGTCATGTTCTTACATCCCTCTGAGAACAGCCTTATAGAGAAAATGTTATTGCTTCATGACCACCTTGTACCTCATGGGCCACTGTCTCCACTGTGGCAGGACTGGTGGAGGGAGTGAGCAGCATCCTTGGACTATGTCCAATCAACACAGTCCTCTGCCTTCATGAGTTTCAGTACTACCAGGCCAGTTTAGATGTAATGTCAGCAGAGAAACCTGACTATTTATATCTGCTTGAAGAAGAGTAACAATGGTTGATTGGCAGACAAGTAAGAGAGCAGAGCATCAAGAAATAAACACATCTTGTGAAGAGCTGTTGGCTCTGATGATATGTGCAACATACTTTCACACTTCACTAGTGCTTGCTTCAGTCATCCCATCAGATGACTGATTTCTCAGCCAGGTATGCCTCTGCCATGGCTGTTTAACTTCACCCTAGAAAACAAGACAAATATTTATTGCTTTTATGGAGATATCAGTAAATTATTCTGACAGCTATGATGGAGCACTCCTACCTAAAATAATTCCTCTGATCAAGACAGATACCATTGATGGGTATCTGTCCTGATGGGACAGATTTTTCTGGATGGGGCTGAGAATTTTCACCTTTAATTGTTTTTAATTGGGAACATTCTGCTTCTAGTGTGCATTTGACAACTGTACCTGAATAGTAGGTAAAAGACCTGCTAATAGTTTTGAATCCCAGTGCAAAAGGCATGGCTAAGATCCCACTAATAGAAGCCATACTGGTAGATTGCACAGAATGTCCACTCCAGCTCTATTTGACAGCCAAACATAAGCTGGGATCTTGAGGAACTGTAAGGGCAAGTAAGCTCCAATGTGTAGAGGATGTGGTCAATGGTAGTCCACTGAAGATCACACAAAATCAATCATTTAAAGAGTGAGCTGACAGCTCAGGGAGCAAACTACCTATTTCCCCTTGGAAGCAGCATTTAAAATATTTTCCCTGCACCCTGAGCAAAAAGAAAGGTACAGAAGATGTCATTTTTTTAGAAAGAAAAAAAACTGTTTGAGCTCCTCATCTGAAGGGAGGACATACACCTCCTATCCCCACCACCTATAGGTGGGATAGCAGAGGCCAGCCTCTGCACTAGGGAATTTTGGTCAGCACTTTGAATTACACAGTCCTTCTGCAGTTCCTTGCTTTGCTCAGATCTCCTTGTGGAGCTGGTGATAAGGAGGAATAGCTTCATCCAGCAGGTCAATGCCTGGTAAGAATGATGGCAATCTGCATGGTCACTACTGCACTTTTTGGGGCCAGCTGTTGAGTGTTTCACAAAGAACCTTTGGGACAATGTCAATGGAGGTTGCCAAGACAACCCTTCCTGAGCACTGTCCTTCTTTTGGTGAGGAACCACTCAAGTCCTCATCCCATTTGTCCCTTACCCTGTCCTCCATGATGCCCAAGAGACATCAGAAACCCCACACTCTCATGCTCACCTCAGCACTGCACAAGTAAAAGCTCTGACTCACACTGAACAGCATGTTATCCTTTCAAGTTCATTAATTTCAGTGAAGGATCATTTCCTCAATGCCTGTTCCTGTTGTTTGACCTATGGCTTCACTTTTCTTTCCTTTGCAAGGACAGCCGTTGGTCCAGGTCACAACAATGAAAAATATCAAGCTGATTCTGGGAACTGTTTCCTGAAACACATCTGTGTTATCTGTGTGCCAGCACACTTCTGAAAGAGCCTCTTGACTGGAAACACTCAACTGGGAAGAGAAACAAATCATCCTAATCTGCTCCTGCCTCCTCTTTGCTCCTTTGGGGAACCACTGTAAGAAACAAAAATCCATTCCTTGCAGAGAGGATGGCGGAATGGGGCTGATCTGGCATGAGGGCTTCATCACATGACAGCTCATCCCACCACAGCACCAAACACTGGACAACACATTTCCTCATATAACTTGTTCCTAATTTAAAACAAGACACAATGAGATGGAAAATACAAAAATAGTTTTTTAAATTTAGGTAGGATAGACTGAAAGGCACCATATACACTTCCCCTTCCAGCGCTCTACAGCCAGGAAGAAGCAAACATAACAGTGGGAGAAGCAGCCAGGCCAGTTGTAGGATGCAGTTGCTGAGAAGATAGTCAAAGAAGATATTATGTCTGTTCTGTGGGGACTCTGTGGACAGTGCCTGACTCATCACATATAGGCGTTACCTCTGGGCTTGAGCCTTCTTCCCTGCTAGACCAAGCAAGGCAGGGGTTTTAATATAGCTGTAATAGGTGGAGCTCAGTAACAGGTCTTCTCTTGCATGACTCATGATCTATCGCCTCTCATCCCAAGAGGTCCTAGCATTTGGGGTCTTCCAGGGACCCAAGCTACACTCTTTGACAACTTCTAGTGCCAACAAAAGGGCAAAGGCATTTGGAGACCCACCTTCTTTAAAAAATTATTATATCTTGAATAAATAGAGGAAAGGTTACAACCTGGTGTGAACACAACCCTCTGCAAGGGGTACAGGCAGCAGATTCCCTGCACTGCAGACAGTGCCATAAAGATGGACCTAGTAACTGGAATTTCCTGCAGTCATGAGGTGGAAGTGTGCCCTAGTCTACTGTGGAATTGTACAGAGGCAGATCTTTGGTAAAACAAATACTTTATCTCTGATGTAAGAAACTGGGCATCCTCCTCACAGGTCATCAACACAAGAGGTACTGAAGTGGTAGGGGTTCAAGCTGTCTTCCCCTACCTGCAGATGATTTTGTGCTCCAGGCAACAAGCTCACAGTCTTTCCTTGCATCCTCCAGTTTGCACCCCAGCCCTCACAGTATCAGCACAAGCTTGATTCAGCCAGGATGTTTCACAAGAGCACCTGGCAGCACTGAGATGGGAGAAATCATTATGTAAACAGCCTGCTGTTTACACCTCTAGCTGGAAGCTGGCCTGCAGTGCTTCCCTCCATCACCAGAGATAAGAGACTAAGATGCTCACTGAGTGACAGCCAGCATCTCTCCTGAAGGGACTAGCCATGGCAATCTCATCTTCAGTACCCAAGTTGCCAGTACCAAGAGTTGCCAGCTCTTATGGCTGGTGGCTGCGCTTCTCTCACCCGCACCCATATGGGTCATTCCCCTCCAGGAGCTTGTGGCCAGCTACCTGAGTGGCCCAGGGCATGGCAAGGCTCTCCTGCAGGGAATAAAAACAGATTTATTGGACAATTGGTGATAGGCTGAGGTCACAGTGGGGCATGGGCTGTTCCAACCATCTTTGGGACAGTCTGAAGATGTTTAATAGAGAATGTCTAGAGCACCTACAGCTTGCTGCAAGTTTGCTGCAAACAGACTAAGTATACAGGATGCATGTGCATCATTTGACAGCTTGACTTTCCAAATACTGCTGGGTATCACACATGGACAGTACAGACATAAGACCTAGAGTCCTAAGCATGTTTAATTATTGTACTCCATATTTGTACGGGATAATGTCCTTTTACAAACAGCATTAATTTCACCACAACATACACTGACAAATCCAATCATGCTGGCCAGGAGCACAACGTGTCTGTGATGGGTTCCCCATAACATTTCCCTCTGCAGCACAGAGTCCCTTTCCACTTACTAGACAACAGTACTATTAACAGAAGCAACACCTTTTTATGACACAAAATAATCCTTACATATATGGTGTGGGAAAACAGAAAGAAGAGCTGTAATTCATGACAGTAGAGTCTTCCCCATCACATGGTCTCAGATGTTTCTTACCTTCTTTTGCAACTCCCAGCCCAAGAAACCTCACCTCTGTGGCTGGAATCTTCTTGACCCAGCAAAGTACTGGATGAGGGTCTTACCTGAAGCCTGCCCAGAGTAATTCTCCTTTTTTCTTGGGCCAGGTGATGCCAGGACATCTGCCACCTCCTGCAGAATCCAAGGAAGGTAAACAGGACACTTACTGAGCTCATAGAAAAGGGCGTGTGCCCCTCATCAAAAAATATTTTGGAGAGGAAGAGTGAAATGATGGTATAGTTTCCTCTGTTTGTCTGAAGGGGGAATTTTCCCTTATTGCTGACAGGCTTTGGACCAGCACCAAAATGTGGCTGTATGCTGCCATCTTGGTTAACACAGCTGGAAGTATGCATCTGGGTGTGTCCTGGTTTGGGTGAAAACTGAGCAAGTTCTGTTGGGTGATTTTACTTTTTCAGCTCAGGTTTTCTAACTGGCTGCGCTTTCTGGAGTTAGCAGCATGTTTTGCAGACAGTGTCTGCTTCTAGCAGTGATAACACCTCATGTTTAGAGTTACTACCAGGGATGGAATGCAAACCAAGGCCATTGCTAGAATTTGTGTATTGCAGTGAGGGGTGCAGAAAAGTGAAAGATTGCACCTGCAGGGAGGAGCGGACAGAACAGGTGACCCCAAACTGACCAACAAGGTATTCCATCCAATACATGTCATATCCAGTATATTAAGCTCAGGTGACCAGAGATTCGTCTCTCTTTCGTTTCCTGTCTCTCTCCCTTTTGCTTTGGCTCTCGTGTTGTTTTTGTTGTGGTTTTTTTTTCCGCTCCCAAGACCCGGTGCCAGAGTCCAGCTCCTCCACAGCATCAGTGAGGGAGATGTAATCACCATCAGGGGGGTTGGGTTTGGTACTGATTTTGTACATATTTGTATATATTTCATTTTCATTTTTAATTAAATTGTTCTAGTTTCCTTTTTCTAATCACTAATTCTCTCTCAGTCCTTTTCTCTCCCCCTTTGGGGAGGGAGGGGGATTAAAAGAGAGCGTCTGTTATCAGTCTGGGGGTTGCCCTGACCCTAAACCAAGACAGGGTGTTAGGTTTTGTTTTCTCCCACCAATACACGTGTACAAGAAACACTTGTGAGAAAGGTGCTCCTTGGTAAGGATTCAGCACACAGGATGAAAAATCAGTGATTGCAGTAGAGAAAGCTTGCATTCAGGTAAAAGCTATTCACAGAGGTGTCATTTTGCCCCTAGATTAAATTCCTCAATTAAATGGGAATGTGATGGGTTTCAGTGCAATGGAAAATAGCAGAAACAAGACCAAAAAAAAAAAAAGAGAAAAGGGCAGAACTTGAAGCTAATGTGAGCACACAATTTGGAAACAAATCCCACAGATTCATGGAGGGGATGTAAATCAAACCAGTGAACCAGCATGCAAGGACAGTGTAACACAGATGTCAGAGGGGAAAACCTTTCTGTCCACTGGCAGGACATCTGACAGCTTTCCACAACCAGGGTCGGTACCTTCTATGCCTAAGTGTCAAAGGGATCCCATACTTTCTGGTACTGCCTCTCAGTGTCAGCAGTCAGTGGCCCCACCCAGAAACATGATTCTGGACCCAGTATTGGTATCCAACCTGGCTGGTCCAACCCCAGGCAAGCAAAAAATGTGCAAGGGATACACAAGGGCTTGTGGTCCTGTCATAGAGATGGAGTGACAGGGGTGTCACCATGTTTTCAGTTAAGAATTGCACACAGGACAATTACACCCCACTGTTTGAAGTGCTTTTTTTACGTAAGTTTTGAGGTCTGCCTGCCAGAGCTGCAAACCTGCTAATTCTAAGCTGTTATCTGTGCTGGCACTCATCACAGACCTCAGGCAAATCACCTCCCAATCCTTCCTCCACTTACTGAACAGGTCAGGGCCAGGAAAACACAGAAGGCTGTGATAAGATATGATAGCATGCTGTCAGCAGGAGACAAGACTCAGCCTCCCCTACTGCTTCTCCAGGCTCACCTCAGCCACCAGCAGTTGCCTCAATGGCCACAGGCCACCCCAGAAACCTATCCCAGTAGACATACATCCCTGAAGGACTGAGGCTGTAATCTGTCACCTGTAGGAAGTGAGAGAAGCAAGCTTATAATTTTATTTTATTTTTTTCTCTGGGAGGGAAAATGAAAATGTATCATGGAGACCGACTATTTTAAACTCTCCTGCCTCTCTTGTCAAGTCGGGAAAGTCACTGCATAGCCCAGGGAGTCTGATGGTCCCCTTCCTTCTCAGAGCAGATGGAAATTAGTGAGTTGTGAGCAGGATATTTTCCCTGCTTCATTGTTTTCAAGCCATTTCAGAAGCTACATGAATTTCCAAATATAGGGGTGGATTGGTATCACCTTAATGAAAACTAATTAAACATAATTATGTAGCCTGTCAAATATATTTGTGCTTCACTAGGAACACCCTGCAGCTGGCTATTAAAAGGCAGGAAGAAATAACTTTTTCCAAGAGCAGGTCTTTACATTGCTTAGTCTGGTGGATAGAGCTTCTCACTGAGGCTTTTCGTGCACCATACAATTGCAAACATCAGAGTGGCAGAGTCTGCACAATCAACCTGATCCTTGAATTTTTTGAGGTAGGGAACTCCCTTCCCCACCCAGTTTAATAGGCATAGAAAACATAGGAAGATAGGTAGAGTGAAGGGTGCATCTTTTTTCCCCACCATTTTTTTTTTCCCTGAAGCTGCTGGGTTTGGGGTGAAGGGGAGTTTTTTTAGAGCAAGTCTAATTTCTCCCAAGAAACATTCTCTGCTAGAACAACTCCAAAACCATGCAGGCATGCAAACAACAAACTGCAATGGAGCAATTTTGACTAATTAATAAATTTTATTGGATTATCTCAGCTTACAGCAAAGGTCATTTCTCAATAGCAACCAGTCAGCCCCTGGTTTGGAGAAACAGATGAGCACCAAGCTAAGTTATTAATTATTAAGAAGCC
The DNA here is from genome assembly GCA_024611195.1 of Ceyx melanurus. Classification (NCBI taxonomy): domain Eukaryota; kingdom Metazoa; phylum Chordata; class Aves; order Coraciiformes; family Alcedinidae; genus Ceyx; species Ceyx melanurus. The sequence goes on from JANHGL010008979.1 coordinate 9,200, forward strand.
TGGTTTCCAGTGGATCTGTTTATATACATTACTTTCTTCCTCTGCTATCCTGCAGCTCTGCTTCTGTGATGCCGAGCTTGAGAGCAGGGAAGTGTAGCTGACAACACTTGGTGGTCCACGCAGCAAATGACAGGGAAATCCCCCTCGGTTCCTTGGGCTGCTTCTCTATCACTTCCCTCCAGTCAACCACACAGTTTTGGGAGGTGAATTATCCCCAAGCCCTTTGCAACTCATTTAAAGGGATATTTCAAAAACCATATTCTATGTTCCAAATAGGAAAGGCAAGTGTGGCCTGTGGGGGAACACGGACCAACATTGGCAAGCCTGGCAGCCCACGAAGAGGAGTAACTGCCTGTGCATGCTCCAGAGGTACGCAACATGGACAAAGACATGAACAGAAAGCCTGGGCTGGGTTCTCAGCACCAGCTATGGTCTTTCCAGAGCTGAAATAATGAGAAAAAGGAATTGCATGTTGCAAATCTGCTGGAGCACACAGGCAGAATGCACCAGAGAGCAATCTGGCCTCGGACTGGCTTTGCCCAGTGAAACCTCAAGGACTGGAGCAAGTGATGTGACAGTGGAGCTGAAACCCACAGATTCTCAGATCTCAGACTTTTCACAATCCACCCTCCACAGAAAATGCACATTTTTTAATCAAAAGAAGACTAAGTCACCACCCCTTCAACATGTTGTAGCTGCTTTGAGGCAGGACCTGCTGCAGCCCACCTTCTCCAGAGGCTTCCAGATGTGACAGGCCCCCTTCTCTCCAAGGCCATCTGCACCCATCCCACTGTTCTTGCAGCCACTGCCTCTTCCCATCCATCTGATCTCAACTGAGGCACAAAACTCCTCTCTGGGCAATAGAAACCATGCAAACTGTAGCTGATTCCCTTTGGTTTCCTCCTTGTCTGTTCCCAAAAGTTTCACAACAGCCATATACATGCAAAGCCTTGTCTTCCTTCATCATTGCTTGGAGCAAAAAAGCAAGGCATGCCTGCAGAGGGACAGAGCTGATGCTCTGGCTCAACACATCCCCTCTTCCCTCCTCTGTTTGCTCTTCCTGATTACTGCTCCAAGGTCTTTTTCAAGCATGACTTGCTTATCAGCTGCTGAATGACCTTATGTGACTTCACACTGGCATGCTTCTGACAAAGCCCTGTTAAAAATGGGTGGAAATAAGGAAAAATAATCAGGTTCCTAACACTACTACGAAATGCAACAACTTCCACCCAACAGTTAAAGGCTTTCAGTTCCTTCTCCTGACCAGCCATCGTATCCTCTAAAGGTGAGGGAGCACTTGAGGAAAAAGCTAAACCAAACCTCTTCTTGGAGACCCATCACTTCTGCTCACCCCTGAGCACTAAGCAGCCCTTAAGCAAAACTAACATCATATTCTCAGTGAAGATCTGCCCCAGGTACCTGGTAAATCTGTCAGTCCTCATCCCCATGAACAACCAGGCACTACACTACAAATTATACTCTGCCTGGCAGAGTATCGTTTTTGCACCACACCTCAGCTCATAGGAATAAGCTCTTCTAAATGGGACTGAGTTTACAAACAGGGACACATCCAGCACAGCATCTTTCCCAAGCCATATGAACCAGGTGCTTGCTGTGGGTCCTCCATCAGCTGTGCTGCTGAGCACCAGTTACAGACCCACTGAGGAAGCCTCTTCCAAGGCAAATGGGGGTTGGCCAGTCACTGCACATTGCAGGGCCCAGTGGCTTGCCTGCTCTAGCAAGTAACTTTTGTACCAGTGCCTTGAATCCCATCCACCCTCAGTCAGACATTCCCTGGCTCCTGGGGCCAGCAGAGCAATAGGAGCTCCTTTGGGCTGCTAGCATTTCGAAGAAGGGTTTGGAACCATTAGTCCCTGGCCACCAGGGAGATGGCATTTGCCACTATTACTCAGAAGGAAAGTAAAATCCTGGTAAGATCCCACTGTTCAATGGTGGAAGTGATTTAAGTGATTCTATCTCTTGTGCAATCATCAAGCCAAGACTTGGAGCCTTCCCGGGAAAGGTGTAGGCTCAGCCCAAACCCAGGCTGCATGCATTTTGGTGAGGGAACAGTCCAGGATCCCCTCTGCAAACCTGTCTGTACCAACAGCACCTTGTCCCCTGCAACATTCAAGGGGATTTCAAAAGATGAGCCAAAAAGAAAACATGAAGTACAGATCCCATTTGTTAATGGACAACAGGGCTCACAGGGATTCAAGAGAAGACCACAAAAGTTCACAGAGGAAGAGACAACTGCAGCAGTGTTAGAGCTGGGAAAAGACCAGGGAAGAGCAGCAGGGCCCCTGGTTATGAAGAGAAGAACCTAGGAGTCTGGGACAAGATATGACAGGCATGAGGACTTGGGCTGATCTATAGTTCTCCAGTGGGTGACACAGAGATTGAAACCAGGAAAAGAGAAGGTAGCTGTCATTGCTATGCCAAGATGAAGCATGCAAATCACAGAATGATAGGGTTTGAAAGGGACCTCTGGAGATCATCTAGTCCAACCCTGCTGCCAGAGCAGGATCACCTAGGGCATGTTGCACAGAAACAGATCCAGAAGGGCTGTGAAAGTCTGAAGGGGAGGATACTCCGTAGCCTCCCTGGGCAGCCTGTTCCAAGGCTCTGTCACTCTCAGAGTAAGAAGTTTTTCCTGCTGTGGACTATACCACAATCTTGTCCCTGAAGTCCAGGAAAAAGGATGTAACAAAACAAAAAAAAACCCATAAAAGCCAGGCCAACTGACAACTTACTTGTGTGTATTTTGAGAACACCTATCTGATCCCATTTTCACCACGTCTGCACAATGAGGCTGGCTACATCTTTTCAACATGATCTCTCAGTTCCCATAGCAGCTTCCCTGATGGTTTATGTGAGAGTAGATTTTAGAAGTCATGGATAAAACCACAGCACTGACCAACATAAGTGTCATGACAAAGAGGAAAGTAACATTTTTTCTTGAATATTTCTAAATAAAACATCACCTCTTGTCTTGCTAAAAGTGTGCACGTAACTTCCCATAAGCCTTCCCAGTTTAGTGTCTGGCTTCTGGCACACTTATGGTAATTTCTTCCTTTCTTTCTTAATTGTACCATGATACTAATAAACTACTTTCTGAATCATCAGAAGTGGTCGTGGGTTCAAAGACAAGGCTGGGCAGCTGGAACATGACCTACTGAAGCATTCATCCCCCTGGTTACAGTCTTAGAGTGGGTGAGATGTCCATATCAGTTAGAAATGAGTCCTCTGGGAATATCTGTTCCTCATCCTAGTGTCTCCAGGACTCACCCTGCTGGAATATTCCACCTTGCATACCCACAAGAGGGTGCCAGGAACCATCATCCTGCTGCTTGTTTGTGGGCAGGGAACAAGAGGCATGAACCCAACCACAGCAAACTAGTTCAAAAAAATCCAGATAAATATCAACCAAGAGATACTGGGTTTGCCATTGACCCCTGGGGGGCCAGACCATGCATAGGGTATGAGCAAGAACAAAATGTGGTACACAAGTGGGCTCTTGCTGTCTTAGAGCTATGAACTTACATGCTCTTTTCCTTAATGTCTCCCTGTTATAAGAAAAGCAATCAGAAGAGGACTTTTTAGTAAGAAAGCAAAGCTTTTCTATCTACAAAGAAATATTTGAGTTACACAGCCCAAATGTACCCTCTGGACCAGAACTTCAAGCAAGAGAAACTCCTTGCCTCATCCAACTTCTGGATACCTCACTTGCTGTGGCAGGGCTGAATCATAGCACTTGACTAATAACACTGAAGAATCCTGTTTTTTTTTTCCAGAAAAAAACTCAGCATGGAACAACCTCTGTTATTTCCCTTCCTCCAGCCCAAGAAGTAGTCAATATATTTCACCACAGATCTGAAAACTCAAATGCTTTGCTAAAACTCTTGCCTGGTGGATAACATCCAACTTTTGTTTTCCAATATGTAGCCAGGAAGGAACAGAGACCAATGCCAGTGGCACAAACATAATGAAAAGGCAACCTAAGTCAAGACATGAAGTAATTTGCTCCAATAATTACTATGTGCTTTTGCACTAGCCAGGGGTGTGTGTCAGAAGAAAACAACTTAGTTTGAGAAGTCAAAGCAGCAGATTTACATAATCCTTTGACCTTCCTGGCTATGGGCTTTTCAGCTCTCTCCATGAAAATGAAATACCTTTCAGGGTATCCACTTCCCAGGTATGACCCAGGTTGAGCTTCAGGACAGTTTACGAGTTACTTTCTAAGTCAGGAAAGAAAAAAAAATGCAAACATTCAGAGCTACTTATAGTAACTCCTGGTTTCCTCTTCCTTTGTCTCCTCACTCCCCTCTTTGATTCTGTTTTCTTGTTTGTTTTTATGAAATGTATTTAAGGACATTAAAGATAGTCCTAGTGAGCTGCCAGTCCCAAGGAATGGAGCTGACTGTGCCAGAGAGGAAGCTGCCACTGAGTAGCAGGGTGAGAGTCATTTTTCTTGCAGGAAGGATCAACTGAATTGACTGAAGACCTGAAGTTGCTCAGGAGCACAAGTCCAGCAGCAAAGCAGACAGGATTTCCAGTTTGGAAAACAACTGCCATCAGGATGTGTTGTTAAGGTCACGAGTGGAAGAAGGAAGAAGTGCCAGCAGCTCAGTCTGCAGGCAGTGATCTCCATATCAAGACTCTCCAGAGAGCCCTTTCCAGGCTCCAAAACTAAGAAAGGTTTTGCAAGGCAGACACACAGGAGTTGGACCATTCCTACAAGCAGAAACAACAGATCCTTCCCTAAAGCATCAAGGGAGATGTGGATCACCTCTTACATCTGCTGATGTGCAGAGGCAGGATCAGTCCACTGGAGACCTAGGGAGTTGCTCGTGTAATTTATGCTCTGGGAGAAAAGCAGCAGAGCAGAGCCTAAGTTGGCCAATGCCAAAGGCACAGCTTCGAGGAAGCATCCTGAAACGGTCCCTTGAGGCAGTACAGTGATGTTCAAAGCTGGAGCAAACTGAACAGGGCCAAACAACTTCTTTAATGATATATAATAAAGGAAGAGACAGAACCACACCTCTACCCTAGGCCTTTTGATTTGAGTGAGAGGAGATCGTCACCCAGCAGTAAAGACATCCAGAAGCCAGTGTCAGTGGTCTCCGCTGGCTGGAGGCAATAGAAGAGGTTATCAGAGAGGCAGGCAAGAAATTTACAGGGCACACAGGGACCCTCAGTGTGTGCGGGGGGGGGTGGGTGTGTGTGCGGGCTGAGCAGCACTTCACAGCAAGCTGGATGCATACAGTGGCATTTTCCCCCCATCACAGATGCTGCCTGACCGGGCAGACCTGAGTGTGAGTCAGCCAGCAGTTCCCAGGGCTGGACCATGCCACAGAGGAGTAGAGCTGTGCCCTCCTCTTCCTTTCTTCTTCTCCTCCCCTCTCTCTGTGGTTTCAGCATGACATTTTTTCTGCTAAGCCTGCAAGCACGTGTATGTGGAGACTTGCCCATTCCTACCCAAAAAACCCCCTGAGCCATAGGACTGACGTCAGCAGAGTGCCAGCTGTCAAACAATGGAGATTAAGGTTTGGCGGGCAGTTCCAAGCCACACGAACGTGTGTGCCTCCCCAGGCAGGTGAGCAGCATTCCCTACCGAGTGGGAACAGGCACAGCACACCAACCCAGCTGCCTGCACCTGGGCACAAGACCCAACCTGAGCCGTGGCAGGAGCCGAGTCACGCCCAGGCAGCCAACAAGGCTCAGCAGCCCCCCTGCCATGCCCAGCAGCACCCCCCGGGGCAAGGGCACCCCTGCCCTTTGTGGGGCTGGGGAGAAGCAGAGCCTTGGCACCGGCTGCTCGTGGCTCCAGCCCACATACGAGGTTAGGCCTGTATGCCAAGAAATCTACAGTGCCAGGAACAGGCCAGGGGTGTGATCTTTCCCCACTCTGCCCGGTGCAGGGACAGAAGTGATGACATGCTGCCTCTTGCAGAGGTGCAGCTTAGCCCAAGCCAAGTCCTTGCTGAACCTAGACCTCAAGAGCCTCAGCCCAGGGGATCTGGATCAGGGCTTCTATTGCGGCAGATAGACATCTGCAGGACATGCAGTCCCAACCCACAGCAAGAATCTGGGCATCAGGGAAGGCATGGGATGCAGCTAGCTGGGGAGCAGCTGAAGCCCTAATGAGATGGGAGCTGCTCCTAGAGATCATGCCTGACTGTCCCGTGGTCCTCTCTTTGCATGCTAACCCTCCTATTCCTCATGCTGGCACAAGGTGCCTCACTGCTGGCAAGGCTACCGGGACCTGTCTTCTGCCAAAACAAAGCTGGGAGAACCACCAACACAGAGGTCACCTAGCAATGCCTGTGGTGGTTCCTCACCACTTGTCTCCCAGGCTGGACTTAACCTGGACCGGGCTGGAAGTGGGAATTCTCAGTAGCTGAGGCAGAGGACAAGCAGAAACATCCTTGTAACCAAAGCTGAACCCAAAACAAAAGACCAGAGCACCAGCCTTCCTCCTGACCTGTAGTGAAAGGATGAGGGGTAATGGGTTTAAATTAGAGAAGAGTAGATTTAGAATGGATATCAGGAAGAAGTACTTTACCTTGAGGGTGGTGGATCAGTGGAATAGGTTCCCCAGGGAGGTGGTTGGGGCACCATCTCTGGTGATATTCAAGGCTCTGAGCAGCCTGGTCTAGTTAAGGGTGTCCCTGCTCACTGCAGGGGGGGTGGACTAGATGACCTTTGAAGGTCCCTTCCGGCCCTAAACATTCTATGATTCTATGACATTGACTCCTAACCAAACAAGCAAACTCAGGAGGGCATCTGAGGTTAATGAAATGCAATCTACAACTCCCAGCAATACAAACACACAAAGGTTTGTCAGTTATAGCATGAATTTCAAATCCTGCTGTGCTCATGTCCTGCCTGAAGATCTCACCAGGAGGTGTACCCACTCCTGCTCCAGTGGCAGGAGCCCACTGACAAGCTGCATCTTGCCAGATAGACAAGGAAAGCACCTGACTCACGCAGGCAAGACAGACATTGCTGCCAGAGGACAAGAGAACAGCATGCCAATGAACATGGACAGTGTCCAGATCCTGCCCCCTCCCTCTGCATCAGGCTCAAACCCCCAGACCCCTGAGGCAGCAGCAGGAGAGTCAGTCTGTGGTGTCACCTGGTTTGCACTGGCCAGGGGTCCCATAATTAATGCCACCCACAGGAACACCTGTTGCTGAGGTCCTGCCACTAATGACAGTTAATCACAGAATGCTTCAGGCTGGCCCACACTGTCACAAAAAGGGGGAGTTAAAGGTGGTAGGGCAAAGCCCACAACAGCTTAGCTGGACCAAACCCAGAGCATCTGCCGCAAAGACCTCAAACTCTTAGGAAGGAGGACATTCTTTTCAAGAAGCAGCCCTGAATGCCACAGTGCCCTCACACCTCAGGGTTTAAGAAGACAGCTTGGAGGAGCCATGAATCAGTAGCTTGCTGCTCTCAATACCCTGGCTCAGGTGATCTGTGGGTCTCAGGAGATGCACCCCTCTCCCAAGCTTGTCTTCCCCAGCTCCAGGGATCAGGACAGGTAATGAGAGGTCAGGTCCAATTCAAAGTGGCCACATTTACTAGATTACCTGCCCTACAGCCCAGTTTGGCTAGATTCCAGGATGTCAGCTGGGAGCAGAAGGCAGAGTGCCCAGAGCTGCTCTAGGGCCAGGAGGCTGGGAGGGACAGCATTTTCTCATGGGCTTCATTGATTTCTGCTCCCCAAGACTGGTCCATGGTCTGGTGGGATTCAAGAAGCCCCTGCCCTGCATGTTGTGCCTTCTCACACCCTTCAAGCCAAACTTCCTGACACACTTTGCCTTTCACCCAACTTTATCACAAGGTCTGTCCCAACACAGCCGGATGGGAGAGGAGCAGATGGCCTATTAGAGTTCTTCCCATTTGTTCTCACTCAAGACACTCTCAAAGGAAAACCCATAAGGTCATTATTCTATTTTCATCAAGCATCATGTATTTTCATCAGCACAACTCACATTAGGAGGGACTATGCTGAAGGCAATCACTGAAGGAAAAAGGTCTGAGCAGAGAGGCTCAGATGGAATAAGTAACTCAAAGTCCAGACAACCACAACTTGCCCATCTGCCTGGAGTTACTTGCCCATAGCTGACAAGACACCTTAAATGTTTAATGTTACCCCCACCAATAAGAGGAATGGGCTGCAGCTCCATGGGCTTCAGATGAGATTCTGCTCCCCTGTTGATTGCTAAGGGTTGCAAGGCTCAGCCTGCTAACTCGCCAAAGGGGATTGTCTGCTCTGGCCTGTCTCCCCTCACTCCTTCCTCATCAACCTCTGTGTCTGCATGGCTGTCTCTCACATCCCACTCCTCTCCAAAAAAAAGAGCCCCCCAACAGTCAACAGGTTTCCCCCCCCCCTCTTAATACATTATTGCAAAGGGGCTGATTGGCTGGGCCTTGCCCATAGCAGAGTCCAACCAGGAGCTGAAGTTGCTTCTCAAAGCTTCTTACAAGGGTCATGCCCGTAGCCCCTTCCCCCAGTGCCTACACTTTGCCGGACACAAACCCAACACAGTGGTGCTGGAGTGACTCACACATGGGTGGCTTCACAAGGAGCTCTGCTGTGCCCCAGACATGTCAGGCACAGTGTGTCAGTGGGTCAGGCTGCCTTTGTCACCCCTGCGCACAGAGAAGCAGCATGTGCAGGCAGCCAAATGTCTGCTAGCTCTGCTCCCCAACTGCAGCTGTCACCATCCTCCCTGCAGAAAGGGATCCAACAAGATTCTTCTGTGGATCATTAAGTTGGCAGTTTTGACACCATGTTTCTTTTTCATCCTGTGCTTCTTAGTCCAACCTGTGCCAGGAGCGTCCCGAGGGTTTTGCTGAGACAACGAACTTGAAGCATCCATATTTGAGTCCTGTTTCTTTAACCACATGGTGCTGTGCTGCTCTTCCCCCAGGGCCTCAGTCCCACACAAAGTTACTGTGTCAGAATTTAGGTGAGTGAGAACAGGGGTGGGCAATATCACAACTCTACAGATAGGTTCTGCTCTCTGCAGGAGTGTTACCAGGTCTGATGTACACCACCAAAGCCTGAGGCAGGACAACAGCAGAGGAACAGAGTTAACAGAGCTATAGCTGACAGCTCCTCTTCCAGCCACAGAAGTAACGCAAAGGAGCACCATGCATATTCTAGAGCACTTGTCCATCGGTGGCAGATGACCACCAGACGCACAATAAGGACAGTGCCACAAGCTGGAGATAGAAATTGACCATCTATACACGATCTAATGCAGGAAAAGAGCAGCAGCTGCCGCCAAAAACCCAGGGTGAGAGTCTATAAAGACAGATGCACTGAACATGCGGACCCATCACCAAGGCAGAGCTGCATGTGAAGATCCACCATGCAAAACCCAGCTCTGCCCTCCTGGATGGCTTTGGGTCCAGGTCTTGAACAACCCAGAAGACCACCTTCCACCATCACCTCTGCTGCCAAGAACACTATTTTTGCCCACATGGCTCTCTCAATGGAGATCTCTCCCTGTATAAAGACAGCACAGGGAGGGACCAATTGACCCATCCTGACACAGCAGCTCAGTAAACACCAGGCTCCATCCTGGGGTGTGGCACAGCCAGGTGGCAAACTGCCACCGAAACTCTGGCGCCGCGTCACTCAGGTCAGATGTTTGCTGCTCCCCAGCCCTCTCTGCTTGTCCTCAGTGCTATCTGAAGTTCCTTCAGATCTAATTCCATGCTTCCCCCATGAGTTCCCCACTTGGTCTGCTACCTCTAAAAAATGCATCTACAGAGGTGTTTTTTGCTCATCCAAGTTTTCCTCTATCTTCTAGGCTGAAGTCTTCCTGCTAACTGCAAGAGAAAGACCTATTATTTCAGCCCTGGTCAGCATGGTCAGCACATACCACTGCTACCTCCTGTCAAGCACCTTCCAGGCAGAGCCAAAGCCTTCACAGAGTGCTCCTCTTCCAAGGGCACAGCTTTCCAGGAGCAGCTTAACTACAAGTTGGTGGGAACACTGACACCAAAAAAAAAAATAATAAAAAATTAGCATTTCCACTAAATGGTACAGAAAAGGCTGAAGGAAGCATCAAGGATGCACCAAGGAGACGTCCTTGACCTGGAACAGTTACACATTTGATTTCTGCAAACTCTTTTTAGCCCAAATCCAGTTGTCCTCAGTGGTGCTGGGCAGGTGCATCCTTCTGCCAGAGGGTAAGATGTAACTCTCCACAGTGGTGGTTGTGGAGCAACTCTGAGAGATGCTGGGAGGGCATAGCATTTCCTGTGCTTCTTGCAAAGTGTATTGTCTCCTTGCAGATTGTCCCACTATCCCCTCATCTCTCAGGCTGTGTTCACAGAATAGGGGACTGCATCCAGCCCTCAGCCTGCCTTGAGGAGATGTACAAGATGGTCCAGGACCTGACATGCAGAAAGTGTTGCCACATTCTTACCATTCTGATCCTGGAGCAGCTCTGGGCACAGCAGCAGAGACAGGTTACCCAATGCTGTGCTAGAAGCCCAGAGCACATTAAGGAAATAAAGCTAGGTCTTCTCTGGGGACTCCAATACCTCTGCTGGGAGCATAATGCAAGATGAACTTTGCTCTTGGTCATGATGGTCCAGGGAGCATAGAAATTAGGTGCCTTCAGTCTGCAAACCCTCTTGTCCCCACATGGCCCTCCTGCTCGTTATCTCAGATTCTGCCACATAGGTGGTGCTTTGTTTGGCCAGGGCACATGGCACCATCCTCAGGGTGTGGTGGAGGTGTGCCAGCTGCTCTGACCTCTCCCCAGGGGACCTGCCCAAGTTTCAGGCTGGTAAGCAAGCTGTTTTGTTTCTTGAGGCTTTTACCATAAAGGTTACAGCTCCCATCCCTTTATTTTCTTTAGCCTGGCCTCTGAGCATCACTAGCACTTCCTTCCCAAACCACATTAGCTGCCTGGCTTTGTTTAAACAAGGTAGGCAAGAAGCTTCACAGGGCTGGGCTGGAGCCTGCTGGGCTGGCACACGCCACCCAAAGGGACAGCTGCTTGGCACAATCTGCAAAGGGGAAGCAAATTCTAAAGATGTCAAGCAAGCTCACATGCTTTTGGTGGCACTAAACCTTCTGCAACAGGACCAGTTTGCAGTCCAGTAGAGCAAAAGTGCCCTGTATGGCCCCAGGGGAGTACAAGGACTTGGGCAGCCCTGCTCCTGCCCTCCTCAAAGTACAGCCAAAGGGCTTGTAAACTTTTGGATCTCTAGTGTGTGGGGTAACCAAGGGTCCACACAAGCAAAAAGCATTTACAACTCATTTGACAGCTTTGCATGGCTCAGTTACAAAATCATTTGCCCTAAATCCCAGGATGTGGGATGCCTACAGACAATGAATCTGGCAGAAGATTCACAGGTTCAAGCAGAAAAGACACTGCTTTGCACTATGTCCCATCAGCCCAACAGGATTCATAGGCGGGAGCTATGCCTACCAGCTCCTTGCTGTGTCCCCTTGCTAGGTAGCATGCTTTCATGCTGGGGTGGGAGAAAAGGGAACCCTGTCCAGCCTCTTCCCCCTTCATTTACCTTTAGGGACCACTTGGAGCATCAGCTGCCCACAATCCCAGGCACAGCTGGTGATGAAGGGCTTTGCTCCCTTTCCCACAGCATATGCTCAGCTCACCAATGGCAGCACCTTGAGCAAACCTGAAGCATCTTAGGGGTGGATTTCTCAAAGGAGGAACTTAAAGTACCTCCAAGCCTGTTCTGACAGCAGAAATCCTCTGAGGGGAGAGCCCCAGGACAAGCCACCCCTAACAATAAGCATTTCCTGCTGCAGGCAGTGAGACACACAGACAGCTCTTTGCAGCTTTTTTGTTGAACCCTGCAGGTTTTGGAAAGGCTGTGGGATTTTGCAACAGCAGGCAGACACAGCAGCTCAACAAAGTGAGTGACCTGAGCACGCATAGTGTATGGGGAAAAAATGAAAACTTGAGATTGTGAAGTTAGTGTTACAAGACTTGGGGAAAAAAAGAAGTCTGAGCAATTAATCAACAGTCAAAACCACTTCCTCCACAAAATGATATATATATAAAAAAAAAAAAGAGTATTTTTTTCAGTCAAACATCTAGCAGCAACATTTCCTAATTTCTTCTGCTGGGGCTGTCCAAGAAACTGGGGCGATGCTTTGGGATTTAAGTGTTACCGGTACCTCCTCTATGCATGACTGAAAACCTTCAATAAGGAGAAAAGCTTAAAGGCTTTTTATACCAGGGTGAAATTAAGATGTCACTTCTGTTAGAGTCCACTGATTTTCCAGTTTTCATTTCTTCAGGGCTAGAAACCTGATGTAGTACCTTGATAAGACATTCACATAAGAACATGACTCCAGACCTTAGGATTTTTAAGAAAGAGTATTTGAAGGGTTTTTTTGCTTAAGTTTTATGCTTTGTATCACATAATTTCCTAAATGGGAGAAGACCTTTAAGATCATCTAGTCCAATCACTAACCTAATACTGACAAGAACTTCCCTAAACCAGATCTTTTAACGCTTGTAGCTTCCCTTCTGCTCTTCGCAGAGCTGACATTGAAGCTGGGGTAAACTGCTTTAAGTGCCTGTGACAGCCCACTGAATCATGGCCCTTACCCTGGAGTGACCCAACCTCTTAAGGGCAGGAGAACCAAGAAATCATCAGGTTTCTGAGCTTACAGAGACTTACCAGGCATTTATGTCAGATAAAAGAAGCCTAAATGGATTTTTCAAGTGGCAAAAGGACATGCTGCTCCTGGCTGAGGAACCAGCAGTTAGGTTTCTGCCTGGGTCAGCACAGCCAGGATGAACACAGAAAAGGTGGTATGCATGTCAACATGTGCAAGTAGTCAACATGGATTCCATAAGGGGAAATCATGCTTGTCTAATCTGATAACCTTTTATGAGGATATAAGTAGACAGTTAGATGAGGGTAGTGCAGTGGATGTTGTATTCCTTGACTTCAGCAAGGCTTTTGATACTGTCTCCCATGGGATCCTCACAGCCAAGCTTGAGAAGTGTGGGTT
>JANHGL010008980.1:0-12541 GCA_024611195.1 Ceyx melanurus
CATGGCTTGGGGATGAGCCGTGGCCGGGGGAGTGGCCCATTGGATGGGGGACGTAGGATGGGCCCATGGCTGTGGGATGTGCCTATGGCTGTGGGAATGTGTCTGTGGGGATGTGTCCATGGCTGTGGGATGTGCCCATGGGATGGGCCCATGGCTGTGGGATGTGCCATGACTATGGGATGAGCCATGGCTATGGGATATGCCTATGGCTGTGGGAATGTGACTGTGGGATGAGCCTATGGCTGTGGGATGAGCCGTGGGCTGTACCCATGGCTGTGGGATGAGCCTGTGGCTATGGGCTGTACCCATGGCTGTGGGATGTGCCATGGCTGTGGGATGAACCATGTCTATGGGATGTGGCTGTGGTTGTGGGATGTGCCCATAGCTGTGGGATGTGGCTGTGGCTGTGGGATGTATCCATGGCTGTGGGATGAGCTGTGGCTGTGGGATGTGCCATGGCCGTGGGATGTGCCCATGGATGTGGGATGTGCCTGTGGGATGAGCCATGTCTATGGGATGTATCTGTGGCTGTGGGATGTGCCCATAGCTGTGGGATGTGCCTGTGGCTGAGCCTGTTCTGGTCCCTGCCCAGATCTAAAGCTGACCTGTGACTTGGAGCCAGATGGATCCCACCTTTGGCTGCTCATTCTGGTGGAGTGAAAGCTGCTTTTGCTTCCAGAGCTGAGGAGCCTGGAGAAGGCTCCAAATGTTCCATGGGAGCTGAAATCAAGCTGGAGAAACCAAAAACTTGTATGAAGGACATCTGGAGGATGAGGAGCATTTTCAGGCAACTTTAGGTTCTTTTTCTCTAGTGGAAGCTGCCACCTCCAATGGGAGGACAGCAGGACGTGCTTCCTCTGAGCCCAGATGTGCTTTTGCACCAGATGCTCCATTCAACCGATGTCCAGCAAGCACCTTCCCAAGGGAAGGCTTCAGCATTACTGCCAATTGATGGGCTTCTCAGGAACGAGAGAGCCTGCCAGGTAGGTCTGTCCATGGTCAGCCCAGGGCAGCTCCATCCTCCCGCCACAGAGGAGCCTGAAGGGAACAGCTCAGGGATCCTCCTGGGGCTTTCAGTTCTCTCCTTGGGCCTGCCTGGCCCCCAGGAATGATGCTCCCAGGGGCTGGTGGCCACATCTCAGCTTCGGTCCTTGCTGTGCACATGATGCAGCAGATGCCCAGTCAGCTGTGAGGCCTTCAGGGCTTGTGGAAGGACCCAGTGACCAGCATTCCAAAGCCCACTGTGACCAGTATCACAGGGTGAGGGTGGCCCCTGCTGCCAGGGCTCTGAAGAGTCGTTAGACATCCACAGCCCTAAAGAAGGACATTGGGAGTATGAAGATAAAGACCCTGCTTTCCACTCTGCAGAAGGAACACTGTGCTCCTCAAGCCAGGGGCAGGTTTGTGTCCCACAGCACCCTCACCTCGTGATCTCCTGTTTCCCAGGGTCACATCCAGTGGTGGTGAGGGGCTAACAGAAGTGGGAAAGAGCTTAGATCACCTTGTTCTCTCCAAACACCCACCTGCAAGAATCTGTGGGTGAATTCAAGGTTGGGGCAACAACCTCATGAGAGAAGGACCCCTGGGGTGTGGGAACAGGCTCTGGAACAGGGGAATAAGATGATGGGCTGGACAAAAAGGTGAACCTAGGACAGAAATGAAAGAGTGGACTGCAAATGTGGAGCAAAAGCATCGTTGCTGGCAGGACGGCTGAAGGAACCTTCATCTCCAGAATCACAGAACATTAGGGGTTGGAAGGAAGCTCTGGAGAGTGAAGCACGGGGGGTGAAGGACCTTGTGGAGATCCAAGGTGTCCACCTGGAAAAGGGAAACAGAAGGAATGGTAAGGGCTGTAGATTGGGAACATGGGGTCACAGAAGACTGACTGGTGCTATCATGGTGGGTGCTGTAGGTCCAGGGTGAAGGTGAGAGTAGTGCTGTGGAGGAGGGGAAACCACATGCAGGCTTAACCCAGGGAGCCCGGGAGAAGGCCAGGGCTACATTTACTCTCTCCCTTCCTAGCTTCTGTTTTCTGTTGGAAATTGTTGATGCAGGGCCAAGAACCAGACCCCGAGTTCTGCTTCTGCTGCTGCCTCCAGCCCTCTAAGAGGTGACCTTTCAGATCATCCCCTGCAGCACTTGGGCTGGGGGTGAGGGAGGCTGGGCAGGAGGGACAGCTGGCCCCAGGGGGATGTTCTGTGCCATGTAGGGTCATGCTCAGCAAGAAAACAGGGGGAAGTTTCTCCAAGGTGCCATTGCTCAGGGACTGGCTGGGCACTGACCTGCTGTGTGAACACTTCTGTATCACTTCCACTGTCCCTCTTCCCTTCACCCACCTAACTGTCTTTATCTTGACCCACAAGACAAAGGTCCTTCACAAGGTCCTTCACCCCTGCAGGAGAAGGAGCAGAAGAGCCAAGCAGTCCACCGTGACAACCTTGCTGCAGGGGAAGGGGCACTCTGGAGGAGGAAAAGGATGCACAGGTCAGGAGTCATCTGCAGACAGGGTCCTCCCATGACTGATGATGAGCAGTGAGGAGGAGGCCAGGATTGATCCTGAGGTCCTGACAAAAGGTCTTTTTCCCACTTTTTCTTTTCCAGTTGTCTCCCTGACCCTGCTCTAGAGGCAGTGGGCAGGCAGCTGGGGGGTGCTGCACCATCCACCCCAACATAACACTCACCTGTCCCCCCTCTGCAGCATCTCCCCTGGCAGCGTTTGGGTGACCCTCCAGCCCTGCAGCCCGGGTTGCTCTGCAGTGACCCAGGGGCCAGGGAAGTGGAGGCAGCTGAGCTGCAGGAACAGTCAGCAGGAGGAAGAGCAAAAACGAGCTCCTTCCTCTGCCTCTAATCTTCTTGCCCGCCTGCGCTGTGGCTTCTGCCACAACTGTCAGAGCTGCCTCTCCAGAGGAGCCATCCCTGCTTTTCCTGACAGGCCAGAAAGTGAGGATCCCTCTTCTGCAGCACAGACCCCGAGCTGAGGTAACGTGCAGAAGCTGCCCTGTGCCCATCAGGTAACCAGGTTGCAGTGCCCAGGGTGAGGTGCCTCGAGGATGGAAGCCCAGAGGGTGCCAAGGAAGAGCTGCCAGGCAGCAGGGGAAGGGCAGTCCTGTGCGAGGGACCCTGCTGGGTGGTAAAGAGGTGCTGCCTGGAGGTCAGGGGGGCAAACACCCACCTCCTTTACTGCTCAAAGCAAGAAATTGTGGAGCTGGTCTCTGGTGGAGCCTTTCCTGAGGAGCTGGTGGTGAGGCAGCTAAGGGTCTCAAAGCGAGGGCCATGCTGGAGGACAGGAGATGGTTTAGGCTGCTCAGGAAGCTGCAGCTCCCTTTTCACAGCTGTGTGTGCTGATAGGGAGCCTGGGCAGCTCCCCTGGCACTGCTGCTCCAGAGCAGTGCCGGGTCCCGGGCAGGAGGGAGGCAAAGAGGCTGGAGAGCCAGTGCTGGATGGAGGGTCCACGGGTGAGTCCCAGGGGAGCAGGGCACTCAGGGTGGCCAAGTCTGCATGTGGGAAGCTCAAGTGATTCATGCACCTGGTGAACCTGGATCTAGCAGAGGGCTCAGCTGGTGTTGGATGTTGGAGTGACTCTGGATGGGCTGATAGATGGGATGAGGTCAACGGGATGAGCTCAGTGCTGGGTCCTGCCCTTGGGTCACAACCACCCCAGGCAGCTCCAGGCTGGGGCAGGAGAGGCTGGGAAGTGCCTAGTGGGAAAGGCCCTGGGGGTGCTGGTGACACCAGGCTGGGCATGAGCCAGAGTGTGCCCAGGGGCCAAGGAGGCCAAGGGCAGCCTGGGCTGGGTCAGGAATGGTGAGAGCAGCAGCAGCAGGGAGGGGATGGTGCCCCTGCACTGGGCACTGAGGAGGTCACAGCTTGAGCACTGGGGGCAGTTCTGGGCACTGCAGGGTAAAAAGCCCTTGAGGTGCTGGGGTGAGTCCAGAGAAGGGCAGTGAGGCTTGTGAGGGGTCTGGAGAACAATGCTGAGGAGAAGCTGAGGGAGCTGGGGCTGTTTAGTCTGGAGAAGAGAGGTTGAGGGGAGACCTCTCTGCAACTACCTGAGGGGAGTTTGCAGTGGGGGGGGTGTTGGTCTCCTCTCCCAGGTAACTACTCATAGGATGAGGTGCCAGGGGACGTTTAGGTTGCATATTAAGAAAAATTCTCTGAGAGAGTGGTGAGGCCCTGGAACAGGCTGCCCAGGGAGGGGGTGGAATCACTATCCCTGGAGGGGTTCAAAACACATCCAGATGTGGCACTCCAGGAGATGGTTTATTGGTCATGATAATGTTTAGTTGAATGTTGGACTTGATGATCCTGAAGGTTGTTTCCAACCTCAATGATTCTATAATTCTATATTTGGGAAGCATCTCTCAGCACACAGCTGTTCTGGGCTGGGTGAGGGTGTGTGGGGACAGGAACACCGCAGTGCCACGGCTTCTGCAGCTGTGAGGCAGGGATGCACCCATCAGAGCAGGCACTGCTGTGGAGAGGCACACGGGTGGGATTCTCCCTCCCATGGAGCAGGGTGAGGCGAGGGAAAGGGTGTGTCTCCTTGCTGAGCCTGCTGCCTCTGAGGGCGAGACGATGGGGTGGGTGCTGATGAGAGGTGTGGGACTCGTCTTTCCCAGCCTCTCAGGGGTGAGCTGTGGGGGGGTGTGAGTGATGCTCGCACGGGAAGAGAGGTGGTAGGTGCCCGTGCCCACACCTCTGGGCTTTCTCCTCCAGGCCATGCCAGTCTCTGCCCTGCTCGTCCTGCTGGCCCTGCTGCCCCCGGCCAGCACGACTGACCCGGGCCAGCCCTGCCCGTCGGAGATGAACAAGGTCAAGGACCTCCTGGAGGTGAACTGCACCGAGCAAGGTCTCCGCGCGGTGCCCCCAGACCTGCCCGAGAACACGGGCATCCTGCTGCTCAGCACCAACCACCTGGCGTCCGTCTCCACCGCCGCCTTCCTGCCCCTGGCCGAGCTGCAGGACCTCGACCTGTCTGGCAACGGGCTGCTGACCCTGCACACCGGGCCCCCGCTGCCGTCTCTGAAGGAGCTGATCCTCTCCCACAACCTGCTGGGGGCCCTGCCCGCCCTGCAGGGCCTGCCCTCGCTCACCCAGCTGGCCGTGGCCTACAACAGCCTGGCAGCTCTGGAGCCGGGGGCTTTCCGTGCCATGCCACAGCTGCAGAACCTGGACCTGAGAGGGAACCAGCTGCGGACTCTGCCCCAAGAGGTTTTTGCGGGGCTGAGGGAACTCAAGGACCTGGACCTCTCAGACAACCTCCTGGAGGAGCTCCCCAAGGAGCTGCTGCAGGACCTGCAGAAGCTGGAGACCCTGTGGCTCTCGGGGAACCGCCTGCAGACCCTGCCCACCGACTTCTTCCCCGAGGGGCACATCTTCATGTACGTCTTCCTCACCGAGAACCCCTGGCGCTGCGACTGCGACCTGCGCTACCTGCGGCTCTGGATCCGGCAGCACGAGGACAGCGTCTACCAGCCCGAGCGCGGCCTGGAGAAGACGAAGGTGGAGGTGGCTCCCGAGAAGGTGCTGTGCCAGAGCCCCGAGGATCACCACAAGAAGCCCATCATCCACTTCAAGCCCAACTGCGGCAACGTGGGGGATGCGGAAGAGGAGGACGAGGATGACTATGACTATGGGGAGGAAGCAGAGAAAACCTCTGTGATCACCATGGCCTGGCATCCGCCCGCCCCCAGAGAGCACACCACCCTGCCCCAGGCTGCCACCCGGCCTCCCCTCACTACCACGGCACCTCCCCCCAGCACCCCGTGTAGCTCCACCGTCGTCTCAAGCACTTCGCTCGCGATGCCCGTGAGCACCAGAGCTCCCACCACCACCACTCCTGTGCCAGCCAGTCCCACCACAACACCCACAGAGACCCCCAGCACCACCACCATTCTCACAGCTGCTCCCACCAGCACCCCCCACAACCCCACCACCCTCATCTCTACCACCTCAACCACCATGAGCACCAGACCTCCCAGCACCCGTCCCCAGACCACCCTTGCTATCAGCACTACCGACACCCACACCACTCTCACGGTGTCCACCAGCACGATTCCCACCACGCCCACAGCACTGCCTTCTACTGCCACGCTGGAGGCCTCTTCCACTGCCAGGTCTTCACCTCCTCCTCTGACACCCACCGTGCCGGCGGTCTCCACCACCACTCGTGCCCCAACACCTCCAGCTTCCACGACCCCCACGCTCACCACCCAGCCTGCAGCTTCCTCCCCACCTGCCCCTGTCCCCCTCTGCCCGTGCTTGGCCCCCGCACCACCTGTGCCCGTGCTGTATTCACAGGCAAGAAGGGAGGGTCTGCAGAGGGGGCACTGGGTGCTGAGGCACTGCTGCCTGTTGCACTGGGTGCTCTACCTGGTCTCCTTGGCTCTGCTGGTCCTGACCGTGCTGGCTCTCACGGGCTGGCTGGTGTGGATGTGCCTGCTGGGAAGGGTCTCCTGGCACAAGTCCCTGCAGATGCCCGAGGTGCAGCACCCACTGCTGAAGGGAGGGGAGTCAGCAGGAGGCCCTGCAATTCATCTCAGCAGCTTCAAAAGCCCCCTCCAGCGCCCCACCTTCTGTACCATCAAGGAAGTAGAGTTGTGCCCCGAGGTCACTTACTGCATCATCAAAGACCTGGGCACACAGCACAACCCTCCCGCGAGTTCCTCCTTCTGCACCACCAAGGAGCTGTGGATCCACCAGAGTCCCCCCAGTGCTGCCTTCAGTTCTTTCTCCAGGAAGATGATGCTCACAAACCCTGGCCCCCAGAGGACCCCTTCTGCCTACAGCCTGGACAGGGGTGCCAAGGCCATCGGGGAGGTCAGGGTGAAATACTCTGGCAACACCTTGTAAAGGTCTCTGTGCACCCAGCAGGAGCCACAGGGGGCACGGGGCTGCTGCACCTGCCCTGCTCTTCAGTTTGCTTGCCCAGGGAGAGGCCACCCAGCTTCTTCTCCTGGCATCACTCTCACAGCCCCCCGAGGTTTCCAGACCTGGGTACTTGGCAGAGGGAGGAGCCCATCCTAAACTGGCCAGTGGTGGGTTGTGGCTGCTGCTGCCAGGTGAGTGTGGGGAAGGAAGGTGAGTTTTGGGCCACCTGCTTCTGTTCATAGGCTGAGAATTGCACAATAAATCTCATTTCAATTAAAAAAAAAAAAAAAAACAAACCAAAATAAATCTCTGCATCAATTCCAAACGGCTGCGGGTCTCACTCCATCCTGACACAACCCTCTGCAGTGCTGGGGTGGTGAGGACATTGAGCCCCAGGCTCCTGACTGGAAGTGTGATTCCTCCCCATGGGAGAAAAGCTTCCCACTGGGTGTCCCACTGTCACCTGGTGAGCTCAGGGGACAGGGGGTGTCAGGGGGTCAGTGGCTCTGTGAGACCCCCCCATGGGGGGAGCAAGGGCAGGAGCCTTCACGGGGTGGTGGATGGGACTTGTAAGGGATCACACTGGGACAGAGTGACCAGGGACCAGCCAGACTGTGACCACCTCTGCAGAAGTCCCTCACACACTTTGGGGACATCCTAGGGATACTGGGATGGCTTTGAGGAGACCCCAGAGACCCCAGTTACTTCACTTTGAACTGTTTCTTTAAAATTTAACTCCTTTTTTTGTTTTTGTTTTAATTTTGCCCTAGACTTTTACAACATCTTGGGAGGTTTTTCAGCCCCTCAGCATGGTGCTGATGCCTTCACTTGTTTTTAAGGGTGCTGGGTCCCATATTCCTGTGCTGAGGCTCTGCACAGAGGCAACACCCAGCAGCTCTCCCTGCTCCAGGAGCTTTTCCCTTTGTCACTTGTCCCCAAGTGTCACAGCACCCGAGCTCTGAACAGCTGGAAAATTGGCCGGGTAAAAGGTGGTGTGAAGGTCAGGACTGGTGGCTAATGGTCAGTGGATTCTAATCTCCTGGGCTGTGCTGGAAACTCTTCTGTTTAATGTCTTTATCAACCTGGAGGTGGCTGAGGGCTCCAGGTAAGGAGGGATCTGTTACTTTGCTTCCAACAAGGGACCTTCCAACTGCATTCAAGGAACAAGTTTCACCCTGGAGAAATGGGTTGGTAGGAACCTGGTGAGAGTCAATGAGGACAACTGCAGGGTCCTGTACCCTGGAAGGAAGACCCCATGGTGCTGGTGGAGGACAGACCATCTGGGAACTATGGAAAAAGAACTCTGTGCCCTGGTTAACACCCTGGCAGCAAGGAGAGAGCCACCAGTGCCCAGGCTGGGTTAACAGTGACAGGGGGAGGGATTATCCCCCTCTGCTCAGCCTCACTGGACCTCAGCTAAAATCCTGTTCTGGGAAGCCATGGGAGCCTTCATCCCTCCCCTACACATCCCAGCATCCCCAGTTCCCTCCCCAAAGGTACAACTGGTGCCCCAGTATCTCTCAGAATCCCCGGTGTCCCTGGATCTCCTTGCAGGTCCCCCCTAGGATTCTCCCACCTCTCCACACAAAAAACTCCAGGTCACTTCAAGAAGCCAAGACCTCCCAGAACCACCTTAGGAACCCCAAAGCTGCCACGACCTCTCTATCTATCCCCCAAACCCTGGTTCCCCCAGGACTCTCCCATTCCCTCAGGATCCCCCATGCACCCCAAGACATCCCTCAGCCCCAAGCCACTCACACCTTCCCCCATGCCCAATGAACATGGGCACCCAGATCCCCAGTGACCTTCACCCACCTCCTGGTTCCCACCACCACCCATCCAGGCCACTCGGGCCATTGGTCTCCTGCTCCCCTCCTGTTTCTTGCAGAAAGCACCCGGACATCTGGGTTCCCCAGCAGAAACAACACGACCCAAGATGGGCAGCTCAGGAGCCACTTTTATTCAACCCAAGTGTGGGGGAAACTGAGGGATCCCCAGCTCCCAGTGAAGGGCTCAGGGCAGGAGAAGGGGTGCTCCTGGAGGAACATAGTTGCAGTGTGGGGAGTCTTGCTGCTCCACAAGGTTCCCGCATTCTAGGGCGCTGTGGGGAGGGGGAGTCTGGAAACCCCAGGAGGGAGCCATCCTGGGGGAGTGATCTGGGAGTGGAGTTTTTGTGTCCCATAAGTGTGCCAATGGGTGGTACCTGTGGCTCCCAGGATGGGGTGCAGAGCTTTTAAACCCCCCTAAACATTGTTGGGAGTTTCAGGTGACCCGGGGCAGTTGGAGTCGCGCAGGGCAGAGGGCACAGTGAGGACACAGGCTTGGAAGTCGGCGTAGGCGTGGGGCAAGGTGCCCCGTGTGATCCAGCGCCGGCTGCCAGGCTGGTAGGCGTGGATCAGGTGGGTGTTCTGGTAGGTCTCATGACTGTACCCTCCCAGGACGAGCAGCTCCCCCCCCAGCACAGCTGCACCCGCCACGACGTGAGCCCGGGGCAGGGGGCTGAGGAGGACCCAGACGTTCAGCTTAGGGCTGTAGACCTCAAAGGTCAGCTGGTCCCTGTAGCCAGTGTACCCATCCCGCTGGCACAGCCCCCCGGCCACGTAGAGCTGCCCACCTGCCTCCTCCATGACGTGACCAGCTCTCTGGCCATTCATGGGGGCCAGGAGAGTGGCAGGAGCACCTGGAATGTAGCGCAGCAAGGCGGCCTGGCACTGGAACGCCTCATCACACCCCCCCGAGACGTAGAGGGCACCGTCCAGGGCGCACGCCGCGTGCCCACACAGAGCCATCGGCAGGGGCTGGCACCTCCTGGGCAGGGAGAGAGGCAGAGTTGAAGGGCAGGTTGAGGAGGGTTGTCCCACGGTGGCCACATGCCCAGGAGTTCCCCAGGGAGCCACAGCTCCATTGACCGCCTGGCAGGCAACTCTGGCCAACACCTGCTGAGCTCGAGTGGGCAACGGCAGAAGGCACTAAAGGGATTCCCCAGGGGCATCGCTAGTGGCTCAACACCCTGCAGAGCCCAAAAGATACCACTGGTCAACCCACAGTGAACTCCCTGATGGTCGATACTGGCCCACACCCAAGAGGGCACCAAAGAGCACAGCTGGGAGATGTTTCAACCATGGGTCTCACTGGCAGGTGGCAAAGAGACCCTCAGAGAACTCAAAAACGCATTCACCACCCAATAGGCATCACTGGCCAACAACCAAGGGTCTCCTCGGGCAGGGGAAGGCAGGTGTCTGTGTGGAGGGTCTCACCTCCAGGTGTCACTGGCCAGGTCATAGCACTCCACTGTGTCCATGCAGTCGAGCTCCCCCGAGCTGCCCCCCAGGGCATAGATGAAATCTCCGAGGGCCACAGCAGCAAAGTAGCTCCTCCCACAGGTCATGCTGGCCAGGCGCTCCCAGGAGTCATCCATGGGCTGATACCTGGGTTGGGGAGGTGAATGGTGACCCCTAACCTGCAATGGTGACCTTACCTGCAATGGTGACCCCTAACCTGGAGTAGTGACCTTACCTGCAATGGTGACCCCTAACCTGGAGTAGTGACCTTACCTACAATGGTGACCTCTAACCTGCAATGGTGACTCTTAACCTGGAATAGTGACCTTACCTACAATGGTGACCTTACCTGCAATGGTGACCTTACCTGCAATGGTGACCTCTAACTGCAATGGTGACCCCTAACCTGCACTGGTGACCCCTAACCTGCACTAGTGACCTTACCTGCAATGGTGACCTTACCTGCAATGACAGGAGGTGCCGTTGGCATCACTGAAGGCAACAACCCATCCACAATCAGCCAATCCCCTGGGGCCATTGCATGGGAATATCCATGGGAATACCCCCTCCTTCTGGGTGATACCAAACCCACAATGCCCTGAGGCGTGGCCAGAGAGGAGCCTCCCTGGCCTACAGAACCTCGAACATCCCTGAGTGGGCAGCTGCCTCCCAGTCCCCCACCCAACCAAACCCAAAACACTGGAGCAACCGCAGCGTGTCTGTGGGGCAGCTTTAGCTCCACCAAACACCTCCTCTAATCCCACAGTGCCCTGCTGCCACCTCTAGGGCCTCCGTAGCTCTCACCTGTATACGCTGGCCAGGGTGTCATGGACCCCATAGTAGTGCTTCCCACCCAGGACGTAGAGGGTGTTGCCCACCACGGCTACGGCGTGGCGGAAGCGGGGGCCGTCGGGGAAGCGCCCCAGTGCCCGCCACTCCACCTGCTTCACCAGCCCCACCGCGCTGAGGTAGCGGTGGGCAAACCAGAGGTGCCTGCTGGGCTTCCGGGCAGCCAGGTTGGACGTCACCTTTTCCCCACCACAGCCCACCAGCACCTCTTCCCAGGATCGCACCCGGCACGGCAGCTGGGCCGCGGGGGCCAAACTGGCGATCACCAGCTCTTTGAGCAGCTTGGGGTCGGCCACCCCCGCAGTCACCGACTGCACTTTCTTCAGCTCCCAGCTGGACATGAGGGCGAAGCGGACGGACGACAGGACTTCCTTGGCCAGGTCCTCTTGGACGTCGCCGTTGGCCGTAAGCCACCGGGAAGCAGCTTCCAAGGCCTCCAGTTCATAGAGGACGTTGAGACCGTCGGAGCGGAGAAGGCGGATGAGAAGAGGCGGAGGAAGATCCAGGAAGGCTGGCGTGGCCACCACGCTGGGGAAGGTGGCCAAGATGTAGTCCTCTGCCACGCGGCCCACCTGGGCCAGCCCGTAAGTCCCGGCGAAGGCCAGCACGTCTGGGCCAGTTTCTGGGGTCAGGCCACGGGTGAAAACATCGAGGCAGAGGGTGAGGAGCCCCCAGGCCTGGGAGCGCAGGGAGGTCTCGGCCGCCTCCAGGACCACGGGCCACGGCCCCGCCACGGCCCCTGTGTAGGCAAAGGAGAGGAGGCGACGCAGCTCGGCCGGGGACAGCCCCGTGGCCAGCGGGGCGGCGGGGTCATGGGTGGCCTCCCGCATGGGACAGGTGAACAGGGCTCGGAAGAAGTCACAGGAGCAGCTCAAGGCCAGGCGTTGAACTAGGGGCGAGAAGGAAGAACAGTGGAGGGGCAGTGGGGGGACCCTGGACACCTGCAGGAGGGGACTCAGGTGTCCGGGACCCCCCCAGACACCACCGATCCTGCGAGGACCACCCCTGTGGGCACCTCTAGCTCCTCATGCCCACCCTAGTGGAACCTCCCAGGATCCCCCACCCCGGCTCACCTGGGATGACCTCGTCCCCTGCCTGGAGCTGGAGGTCGCAGCCCAGGCCGCTGGCGTGGAGCCGCCCCATGGCC
Organism: Ceyx melanurus; assembly: GCA_024611195.1. NCBI lineage: Eukaryota > Metazoa > Chordata > Aves > Coraciiformes > Alcedinidae > Ceyx > Ceyx melanurus. Next base: position 12,148 of record JANHGL010008980.1, read on the forward strand.
CTTAGCGTCTCCCACTGCTCCTCCAGGGGTTCACGACCTCCCTCCCGGGCATCATTCTCCAGCTGGGGGGCACAGGCAGCCACCACCCGGGGAGCCCCCAGGGCCCGGGCAGCCTCCTCCACCTCCTTCTCCCGGCCGTGGGGCACGGATCCCCCATAGGCGAAGGCCAGCAGGGCCCGCCAGCCCCACAGCGTGGTCCCGGGTGGCAGAGGGACGTGGGGTGGGGAACCCTGGGGCTGCTCACTGGTCCTGCCCTCCAGGAATCGATGGAAGAAGGAGCTGATGGAGGCCAGGACCACAGCATGGGCCACATCACCCTCCGGCCCCACGGCCACGTCCACCAGCTGCCCCGCGGCGCGGAGGTCGTCAGCGGCGGCCAGGAAGTGTCCGGCGT
>JANHGL010008983.1:0-10337 GCA_024611195.1 Ceyx melanurus
AACAAGAGCAAGTGTAAGGTGCTGCATCTGGGGAGGAACAGCCCCATGTATCAGTACAGGCTGGGGGCTGATCTATTGGAGAGCAGCTCTGGAGAAAGAGACCTGGGGGACCTGGTGGACAGGGGGATGGCCATGAGCCAACAATGCACCCTTGCAGTCAGGAAGGCCAGTGGCATCCTGGGATGCATTAAGAGCAGTGTGGCCAGCAGGTCAAGGGAGGTTCTTCTCCCCCTCTATTCTGCACTGGTGAAACCTCACCTGGAATTCTGTGTCCAGTTTTGGGCAACCCAATTCTGAAAAGACAGAGATTTACTGGAGGGAGTCCAGCTCAGGGCTACCAAGATGATTAAGGGAGTGAAGCATCTTCCTTATGAGGACAGGCTGAGAGAGCTGGGGCTCTTTAGCCTAGAGGAAACTGATGGGGGAACTCATTGATGTCTATCAATATGTTAAGGGTTAATGCAGGGAAGATGGAGACAGAATCTCCTCAATGTCATCCAATGACAAGACAAGAGGCAACAGGATTAAGTTGGAGCACAAGAGGTTTAGAGTAAACACAAGGAAGAACTTTTTCACAGTGACAGAGCTCTGGAACGGGCTCCCCAGGGAGGTTGTGGAGTCTCCATCCCTGGAGACACTTAAGACCTGCCTGGATCTGTTCCTGGATGACCTAGTCTAGGTGATCCTGCTGGAGTCAAAACTCCATGCTGGAGTTAAAACAGTTCACAGGCTGTCACTGTGACACTAAGGACAGATCCTGGCATAAGCCAGGCCAGTCAGATATAAAGCTCTATCTGTTTTCTACCTATGTGACATCAGTTTTCAGAGGCACTGGAGTCCTCATCTTGACTTATAGTAAAGAGAAAAGCCAACACAACCACAAACTTTTGTGTGCGTGCCTGTAAGTCTGACAGGGCACAAACAAATGTAACCATATTTGGTAACAAGCAGGAGTGAAATCCAGAGGCTGAGAGCTCTCCTACTGCATTCCCACATAGTCCAGACAGTCTGCAGCCACAGCAATTGCTCTAGTCTGGAGATAAAAGACTGAAAGGGACTGGCATTATAACACATATTTTGAAAACATCAGTGTATAATTGGTCTATTTTTAAAGTATTTTTTCACTGTGAACACTGGTCTAGGTCTGTTCCCATGCTCTGTGCAGACTGCCACCAGCAGACATCCTAAAGGAAAAAAGAGTCCCAAATGCAGCCATGATGCTCCAAGACAACTAAGGGAGTTTCATAAGAAAAACTATCTTAAGAATGCTCTTAATGAAGACAAATGCCTAGTTCAAGGAAGAATAAAGTAAATCTTCATAAATCCATGAAAACTTCTTTACTTCATTGTCTTCATATTGTCTGTCACATACAGTATGGATCATTCATGATCAAAACTGCAAAAATACCACAGTTTTCACATAAACACCCTGTGGAAACTCAGTACCACTTGAGCACAGGAGTTCCTCCTTTAACACCACAAGGCTTTCAGATGAAAAATATATCAAGTCCACTTCTCAAAAATACACTCCAACTGTCACAGCAATTAGGAGGATGCTGATACAGGTAATAATTGTCCAAGTCCTGAAGAAAATCCAATTCTAACAAGTGCCAGGTAACACTTGCTTTCAGTAAAAGTTTTAAAGACCATCTGTCAGCTAAAAGATTTTACACCCAGGCATTTCACAATCTTTAGCAGCAAGGATACAGTAACACTTGGAAGTTTTATACATAATATAAAGAGGCATTCACAGAAAGAAAAAGCTCTTATTAAGTAATCACGTGTTTCTGGTAGTAAACTGAATGGCTAAAATTACTGCAGAATCTTAAGACACATAGTATATACTACTACTTAGCAGCCATGATAAAATTTTCGTGACAAGTTTTCATTGAGCTCATTCAACCACAGTGGTCTGGCTTTATAATTTCAAAGCCTCAGTTTTCTACCATACACACAGGCAATCCCATTAACCTCAGTGGGATGAGAACCCACATCAGACTAACTAGAAGTGGAAACCTCTAGAACACAGAAGTATGGTGCTTGAACAGACAAACATGGTGAATTTTTGAATGAATGAAATGTACTGAGCTGAAAACCAAAACATTGCACTTCAGGCAGGAAGCATTTTCTCTTTCACCCTCTGCCTGTGCTACTACAGCAACAGACTGTGCTTTGCACTAAGTATATGACTATACTGCAAAGAAGAAACTTTGTCAGCTTCTCATAGTGCCTTTAGAAGGCATTGACCTGAAAGCTCTCTGATGTACAATACCTATGCGTTGTCCTGGCTTACATTTCTTTCTTTCCTTTCTTTCTTTTCTTTCTTTCTTTCTTTCTTTCTTTCTTTCTTTCTTTCTTTCTTTCTTTCTTTCTTTCTTTCTTTCTTTCTTCTTTCTCTTTCTTTCTTTCTCTTTCTTTCTTTTTCTTTTCTTTCTTTTAATTCATTCGCTCATTCATTCTTACGTAGATGTAATAATACATGTTTTAATACTGCAATTCACAGTATTAAAACTCATTGTGTTCTACATGCCAGTCAATGGTCATGTATTTTTAACAGATTTCTTGTATAAACTACGATCTCTTCTTCTCTCTTCTTGTGAGGGATTCATGTTCTTAGCATGTATTTCTGAGTGCTTGCCACTGAAGTTTCTTACTAGTTATTTGAGCATGGTGGAATGTTTTTATTTGGGTGGTCCTTTTCCCAGTCCAGAGTTCTTGTAATGTCTGGGTGGTCAACTCTGTGCCAGATTTCTCACCTGTGATGCAAATGCTGATTTGCTCCAGAGAACCAGATGACACAGAAGTCATATGAAAGGGGCTGCTGGAAAAAAATTGCTTAAAATGAGGTCCTATAAAAGACTTTTTCCTAATTCATAAATCACCTAAGCATACTTCCAATATTTTTTTTTCCTGTTGCATTTCTAAATAACTTTTTTCACTTAAGAAAAAACAGCAACACAAAAATTAATTTTCTTCAGCAGAGACAAAACTCATAGTGTGCATTTCACTTATAGTGGAGGACTAAAAAATAGACCAAACTCTAGTACTGGAAACAATATATTGACTGACTCCACTTACTGTCCTCATCAAGAGATAGCATCTGTTTTCCTAGTGAAGACTTTGCTCATTATGGTGGCAGGAAGGATAGTCATGTCCTCTAACATCACTACCAAATCACAAAAGCAATGATGTGACCAAAATACTAGCACTGGGGATGATGTGCTGGGTGCATATCACATATGGCTGGTGATGACAGCCATGTTGTCATTAGCTGTGGAGAAGCAACACATATGTCCCTATTTCATAGTGAGATATGCAGAAAACCCTCATACTCCAAGAACTCTATCCAGAATTTTCCTCTGGATGGTCTCAAAGTGGCTGAGCTATTTTACTACCTTGTGGCTATCTGGCACACTACTTGGTATTACTTAGTGCATTTTTTTTGATGTATCAGCCAGCTGGCTGATATCCTCTGACATTTCCTAAATCTTGTGCTTGAAGCATCTTTGTGCAGACAGAGGTGTTGTTTTTCATAATCCTTTTAGGATGTCAATACATACATGATGATCATAGAATCATCCAAGATCAAGTCTAATAACCCAGCCCTGTTAGGTTAACATTAAACCATGTCCCTCAGCACCACATCTACATATTTTTTAAATCCATGCAGGGATGGTTGACTCCATCTCTTCCCTAGGCAGACACTTATAGTGCTTCACAGCCCTTTCTATAAAAAAAAAAATATTTCCTACTATCTAATCTAAACTTCCCCTGGTACAGCTTCAGATTCTTTCCTATTCGCCTACCATTTCCTACATGGGAGAACAAACCAACCCCCAATTTACTATCACCTCTTTTCAGTTAGTTGTAGAGAGAGAGAAGGTCTCCCCTCAGCCTCTTCTCCAGACTAAGCAACCCCTGTTCCCTCAGCTGCTCCCCATAATAGAGCACATGCTTGTGCTCTAGACCCTTCACTGCCCTTGTTCTCTGCCCTTCACTGGACACACTTCAGCACCTGAGTGTCCTCCTTGGGGTGAGAGTTACCAAGCTCAACACAGTATTTGAAGTGTGGCCTCACCATTGCCCAGTATAGGGGGACAATCTTCTACTGGCCTACTTCTGCTGGCCCTACTTGTGTTGGCCACACTATTTCTGGCACAAGCCAGGATGCTCTTGGCCTTCTTGGACACAGGGGCACACTGCTGGCTCATGTTTGTCTGCCTGCTGACTAGAACCCCAAAGTCTTTTTCTGCTGGACAGCTTTCCAGTCTCTCTTCCTCAGTCATGTAGTGTGATAGGGTGTTGTTGTAGCTTCAGTGCAGGACTTGGCACTTGGCCTTGGTCCATCTATCCAGCCTGTCCAGGTCCCTCTGCAGAGCCTTCCTACCCTCAAGAAGATCAACACTCCTGCTCAACTTGGCATAATCTACAAACTTGCTGAGAGTGCCTTCAGTCCCCTCATTTGGATAATTTGTAAAGGTATTAAAGAGAACTGACCCCCTTTCTGAGCTCTGGGAAACACCACCTGTGGCTGGCCACCAGCTGGATTTTACTCCATTCGCCACCACTCTCTGGGCCCAGCCAGCCAGCCAGTGTTCTATTCAGCACAGCATACTGGATGCCAGCTGATGTGCCTTAAAGTTTTCCCCCTTAAGGAATGTCCTTCCTGGACTCCTTTGCCCTTCAGAACTGCCTCCCAAGGAGCTCTGAAAACAAGTTTCCTAAACAGGTCAAAGTCTGCCATCCACCGTTCCAAGGTGGCAGATCTACTGACCCCTCTCCTTACTTCCCAAATAATTGAAAATTCTATCATTTTGTGATCACTGTGTACAGGATGGCCTCCAACCTTCACATCTCCCACAAGTCCTTATGTGTGTAGGAGAGTCTTGGCACTATCTGGAATTACCAATTTAAACCATTGTTAGAATTTCAGGTACATTCCTTTGCTTGCTGTAGTGGTTTGACTTTCGCTGGACACTGGGTGCCCACCAAGGCATTCTGTCACTCACCCTTGCTCCTCTCAGCTGGACCATTGGGAAGAAAGTAAGGTGAAACTCATGGGATAAGACAAAAGCAGTTTAATGAAGAAGCAAAGCAATGCCATGCACAGAAGCAAATTAAACAAAGATTTATTCATTACCTCCCAACAAGAGGCAATATCTGGCTTCATTCTGGGAAGCAACACATAGCAGTTGTTCTGGAGGACAAGCCAGTGCCCTCTCTTCCTCCTTATTCTAGATTTTATAGTTCAGCTGATAGCATATGGTATGGAATATCCTTTTGTTCAGTTTGGCTCAACTGTCCCCATTGTGTCCCCTCCCAAGAACTTGTCCACCCCTATCCCACTACAGGGGCAATGTTGGATAAACATCCTTGGTGGTGTGTGAGTCCTGCCCAGTAGCAGCCACAGCACTGGGGTGTTACCAGCACCTTCCCAGCTCTCCATGAAAAGCACAGGACTGGGAGGGCTGCTGTGGGGAAATAACTCCAGCTCAATCAGACCAAATAGAGTTGCACTGCATAAAGTAATGCAGACAGGAGTTCATTAGCTATAAGCAACAAATGTCCCATCACAGATGGATGATGCATGAGTCAGCTGTGGAAGTGGTGCACTCCTGGTGCAGAATTTTATGGGACACTGGGTTTGATCTCAGTCATCCTGAGTCTGATGAGCTGTGAGCTGTTCTGCCACCATTGCAGTCTGTCAGCAGCCAGCTACAGGTAGGGATGCCAGCTGCTGCTGCTGACCCACCTCACCCACTAACCATGTATCCACGTCTCTCACACCATGTCAGATTATTCACATGAACCCCCAACCTGCACAATTTTCCCATCTAGGTATCTCAGATGAATAGAGAACACTGCTATCTTGTTTTATCTTTTTGCTCTTATTAGCATGTAGCATGTGCACCTTTGGGATTACGGAACATAGCCAATTTCCTGGAGGTGTTTGCCATAGCTTGCCCTTGGTTTCTTCCAGTGATTCTTACCTACTTTAAGATGCTGAAGCACTGATTATATGCTTGAAGAGTGATTGTTTTGGGTCTGAATATCCTTTTGAAGTGATGTGAACAAAACCTCATCTGCTTGCTGAATAGGTATTTTACCATAAAAGCTGAAACAAAGACTTCCTTTCTAGCTCAAATCCTGCTATGTGGTGGAAAGATCAAATTTCTGTATTAATAGTAACATTTTCCAGAGGAAATCTTCCCATATTGTCATAGGAAGAGACCAAAGAAATCGTACTGGATACAGGGCAAGTACTGAGAATACCATTTGAAAAGATCACAGAACCTTTAACCAGAATGCTCCAATACTTGATGATTGTTCTTTGTGAAAAGCTGTTCATTTAATGAACAGTATGTTATCCCTGTGGAAGTATTGGAACAACAAAATGCATGGACCTGAGCCTCTAATGCTTTCAGTCATTGTGATTTAAGGGGTTATATAGACCCTTGAGAGCTCTCAGACCAGAGGCAATCTCTATTTCAATTGCTATTTCCTTGAGTCTGATGGTGATGTTGTGTACACTACAGGAAATAACAATAAAATAATTTGTTATGTAGCATACCCAGTCTATTTTTACATTTTACTGAGTTTTAGGCAGGATATGTCATACCGTAAAAGCACTAATTTTTAGTAAGACATCTTGTAAAATTTCAATATTCCTTGCAAATTACATCTTAGTTGACTGATAGATAAGTATATAAATACATCTTGCCTTGGTAAATAAATAATTAAAATTAGTGCTATAACTTAAAAATAAAACTATTCTTAATATGAGTTTTTACATGACAAAGGATTACAAAATATGAATGGGATTGTTTTGCAAACAGGTCTAATCTGGCCATATATCTTGGATAATTCTCCATCTTTGGGACCTGTATGAAAATCTCTGTCAAGTAAGTGAATTAACAGCAGCCTCTCAAGGAGTACAAGAGAACAGAACCAAACATGTTCCCTCCAACACTGCTGTAGACAGGAGTCACGTGTGTGTGTGTCCATCTGCTATGCAAAGTGAGTATCTAGGGCAACAGAGTCCTTCAGGACTGCAGGTAATGTGTGTAAGGTAATAATTGGTGTGAGTTGGATTTAGGAAAGCAATGAATGTGAAGGGAAGTTAAATCATTCCTTTCTTACATACAGAGAAGTAAGGAGAGGTATCCCACGTCATGTGTGGGAGGCAGGTTTCACAGAACATTCTCTTGGTGTATGAGGTAGAGATTTTCAGTTCATACAAAAAAGGAGTTATGACCTCATGATGGAGTACAGAAATGTGTGAGACATACTGCAGAGGTGGGTAGAATCATAGAACCACAAAATATTTAGGGCTGGAAGGGGCCTCCAAAGGTCATCTAGTCCAGCCCCCCTGCAGTGAGCAGGGATACCCTCAAATAGACCAGGCTGCTCAGAGCCTTGTCCAACCTCACCTTGAATATCTCCAGGGATGAAACCTCAACCACCTCCCTGGGGAGCCTATTCTACTGTTCTAACACCCTCAAGGTAAACAACTTCTTCCTGGTATCTAGTCTAAATCTACTCTTCTCTAATTTAAACCCATTACCCATTGTCCTTTCACTGGAGTTCACTAGAGGGTATTGCTTTCAGTACTTGAGCTGGGTTTGTGTCAAGATCTCCTTTATTGTGAATAGCTGTGCTGCACTGGCATGGTGGTTGTATATTGTGAATAGCATGTTTGTCCAAAATCTTCCTTGTATCTGCCCTGCCTCAATAAACATTTTCCAGAAAATAATTGTGTGTATGCATGTATTTTCAAGTTCATCTTAACAGCAGAAGTTTCATTGTGTGCTGTTTTCCAAACCAGCTTGAGTGTTGGTGTTTCATGTAATTGCAGTCAACTACCAGACCATGCTTCATTTTTGTCTTATAAAATGTAAATTATTCCAGAAAACTACTACTGTAAGTACGGTTTCTAAATGTAATACTTTGTTCTGTAGCAAAATGCATGTTAGAACTGCAGAGAGGGTTCCAAGTCAAGTTTGTTAATAGAATCCCTCTACCATTTTAGGCGCTATCTTGTGAAATGTGCACATATTGATTAATTTAATGCACATCTAAAATAGGATTGCTTCTGTGTGTGAAATTAAGTCAGTGAAGAACCCCTTAAACTATGATGGCACTTAAGAAAATTACACCTACAGCATAACTTGAAATGAGTATCACTTCTAATTTACAAAAGGTCACTCAAACATATGCTCTCATTCAGAAACAGAAAAATAGAGAAAGTAAGATCGGTCTGTTACCTGGTTGAAAAACTCTTCTCCTTTTGAGGTTGTTTTATTTTTTTTCATGTCTTATATCTTCATGAACTCTGCCTTTTACTCCTGAAGTCTGCATGACATTAGAATCTCTGCATTTTACCTAGCATTGACAATAAATGTTTTTCTGAGTATTTAATCTCATCTGAAGGACCCAGAACTCTCCTTTTGTTCTTTCAGAACAACTCTAGGTACAGAAATGCATCCCCTCTCTGCTATGCTGTGCAGCAGAGAAGTTCTGGTCTAGCAGAACCTTTGCTACTCCTGGGCCTATGGGTGGGGTTTTTTTAGGGCTTATCAGACTGATGTTGGGTCTATCCTAGCACTTGTTTTTTCCTCAGCTCCTACCCACCTCCCACTCACCTGTGTGAGTCCTGTCCTGCATAAGTGTCAAGAAGCATACAGTATAAATGCAGTCATTGAAGTTGGAAGGCACCTCTGGAGATTGTTTACTGCAACCCTCCAGCTTAAAGAAAGGCTCAAGTGAGGCAGGTTGCCCAGGCCATGTCGAGTTGGGTTTTGAATATCTCCAAGGATGGAGACTCCACACCTGCTCTGGGGAACCTGTGTCAGTGTTTGATTACCCTTAGCATAAAAAAAAAAAAATAATAAAAAAAAAAGTGTTATTTTTCTTACATTTTGGTGGAATTTTCTGTGTTTCAGATTGTTTGCTTCTTGTCCTGTAACTGGTCACTTACGAGAAGAGTTTGGCTATCATTTTGTCAAGTATTTTAACAAATGCATGAGATCCTTCTGAGCTTTCTCTTATTTTCTCTGCTCCCTCAGACTCACCTTCTATGCAGGATGCTCCAATTCCCTCAACACTTTTTGTGGCTCTGCACTGGACTCCATCCAGTATTTCCACATATGTTGTACTGGGGAGCTCAGAACAGAACCCTGCACTACAGATGTATCTCACCAGTTCTGAGAAGAGGGGGGGAACACTTGTTTGACCTGTTACAAAGCTTTTCCTAGTGCAGTCCACGAAGGTGTTGCCCTTTTCTGCCATAAGGATGCATTATTGAATTATGTTAAACTCATTCACTGTAACCCTGAGATCCTTCATTGCAGAGCTGCTTTCCATCTGTCCAGGCCCCAGTGTGTAGTGGTGCCTACTGTTGTTTCTGCTGAGGGGCAAAACTTTGAATTTCCCTTTGTTGAAGTTAATAAGGTTTCTGTATGCCTATTTTTCCAGCTTGAAAAGTCCCTCTGAATGGCAGAATCACAGAATCACAAAATGTTAGGCACTGGAAGGAACCTAGAAGATCATCTAGTCCAACCCCCCTGACAGAGCAGGATCACCTAGACCAAGTCACCTAGGAACAGATCCAGGTGGGTCTTAAGTGTCTCCAGAGATGGAGACTCCACAACATCCCTAGGCAGCCCGTTCCAGAACACATCTGGTATATTAACTATTCCTGCCAGTTCTGCATCACATTCAAACTTGCTGAGAGTGCACTCAGTCCCATCATTAATGATTAAACAGTGTTGGTTCCAGTATCAACACCTCAGATACACTGCTGACAACTAGCCTTCAGCTGGACTCTGACACTGATCACAACCCTTTAGGCCTCACAGTTTTCAGTCAAATTTGTTGTTTACTTATCTAGTCTGAGCTTTGTCACTTTGTCTAGGAGGGTGTAATGGGAGACTGTCTGCTGATGTTAAACTCTCCTGCTCTTCTGTCATGCACCAGGACACACATCTCATCCTAGGAGGCTATTAGGATGGGCAGAAATGTTTTCATAATTCAATGCTAACTGCTCCCTATATCTATGTTGATGTTTATGTGTTTTAATTTTTTTGTCCATCACTTTCTGGACTGGATGGCTCTGTGCTTGGCCTTCTCAGGGAACTGCTTGGAACCCATGGGATAAGGCTCTGGAGGACAAGGGGGCCCAAGCAAGATGGCTAAAATTCAAACGTCATTTCCTCCAGGCTCAGGATAAGTGTATCCCAAAGAGCAGGAAATCTAGTAAGCCAATTAGGAGACCTGCATGGTTGAGCAAGGAACTCTTGCTAAAACTTCAGTTGAAGAGGGAAATATATAAAAAATGG